>CAJDSM010060936.1:2422-13772 GCA_903981925.1 Ostrea lurida | reverse complement strand
CTGCGGCGGCCAGTGAGGCGATACGAGACGCATGTGGCGATAGGGATAGAAGTTGAGGAGGACGGTTCTTTTGTTTTTTATTTACAACATAAGAAGGATACACGAGCTTAGAAAATAACTAACTAAAGGGGAGTTGTTCAACATCATTAATAGAAGTTGGGATAACGCTTTTACACCTTAGACTAGCTGAAGCCTGCTGGTATGTTGAAAAACAGCTTTTGTGGAAACGATAGTGGATGAAAACGGTATGGCCCCGAGAGTCCTCTGTGAATAACAATAGACGTTTGATTAGAAACTGGTTGAAACAGAGTTTACCAAATCCTGTCAGAGCATGGGTAACGTCTGTCTAAAAACAATACATTGTTTCGATAGATTCTGCTTATTATGCAGTCAACTGTTTAACAACATTTTTGGCCCAAATAGTGTGTAATTCATATCGGAAAAAAAAAATCATAATAAACGTTTGGTTTTGGCATTTAAACTGGTCTAAATTTACGGTAACCAGTTTATGAAGATAAATAATTTTAAAAAAGTTTGTCTGCCATACTTTTTTTTCTTTGGTGTCTGGCAGAATTTGAAAAAATGGCGAGACAAATGGTCTGGCAACTCCAAAACTCTGCAGTGTTGCATTCAGTAAAAATAAGCGTGAAAATCCGACATGGATGAAGACTGAATTCTACCTATATGTTGATATGTGGCGATCATTTTCATTTCTTTATCTGTTTTTGTGGAGTGGAATTGGAGAGGCAGACCGAACCGTGCACACTAAGGTAACGTTCTAAAACTACATTACGTAACCTGTCACGTGACCGGGTAACCGTCTCCTAAACTCCAGATGGTCGCCCAATGGTTTTAGTGGGTAAATGATTGCTCGTGAATCGGGAGGTCCATGCGTTTCGAGCCCCGTCCCGATCAAACCTATGAGGATGGTAATTTTTTTTTTTTTTTTTTTTTTTTTTGGAGTCTAGCATTTGTTGACATCATGCAATATCATAAAATACAAGAATTAGCTTAGAATCACCACTGTGACATTTTTGTATAAAATACGAAAACGATATAGATGCACAATATATGGATCCCAAGAAGAATTTTTATCAAATAATTCGAACCTTCCCGGCATCATATTTTTAAGCAGACAAAAAAAAAAAATAAATAAAATTGGTTCAAGCAATCAAAAGACCAAAATAAAATCGCACGGTTTCTTTGCGGATCGCTTTACGCTAGCTGGAGCTTATCTGTGGGTGTATTGTTCAGTTACCCGGATGGTACTATGATATCACAGGAAGTGGTCTCGGCTGTCTGTCAGATTTCTGTGTTCATACTTGTTTGTATAATGGTGGTAATCCTACAAAACTGACCAACTGCTATACCCTTCCCTGTTTGGCTCAATGTATCAAATGTATATAACTATTAAAAAACAATTATTTATGAAGAAATTATTTCGATAAGCTTATATATGCTTTAAGTATAATCCACCTCGTTGATTCAGGGTTTTAAAAAATCTTTATTTCATTAAACTCTGGCCCCATGATAGAAATATATCTTCTAAAGGAATTTCATTCATTTGGATATAATAAAATAATCCTGGTAACTTTCTGATAGTGAAAATTGCTATTTCCCCTAAGTAATTAATTAATTGTTAACGAAAAATAATATTGTCAGGGCAATACTTCCTATGGTTGCAAATTCCTCTACATTAGGTTGTTTCTACATTGATTTTTCCCTAATACGCACGTTACAAACTAGGCAGTTTTTTCTAAACTGCTAACATTTCATAATTTGCCATTTTTATTTATTATTGAATTCTGTTCTAGCGAAAATTATTAATATGTGCGATTTTCTTGATGTATAAACCACAACTTCCTGTTTTTTGTGTGTCTGACAATCTTAATAAGGGTGCACAATACCACATTCTTTCAATAATTAATTAGAATTTAAAACTTTACCTTTAGATGCGCACGGACGAAGAGGCAAACTTGTGTATGTATGTGTCTTGTCATAACGGATTTATTTATCTATGTAGGTCCACGCATATTATCGAGCACCTTTATGAAAGGACATAAACCAGTTCAAAAGCATGTGTGAAGTCCTCGGAACGATATATGAATAAACTAGTCTAATATAGCACGGTGAGAGTCGTAGTTGTCTTTTGGTAAAGTCGCCATATGCGCGACTCAGCACGAGGCCGCTAAAAATGGGAATGAGCGATCTGTCCAAGCCAAGTAAGGTTGATTTGCCGAGTGTCTAAAGGCGAAGGGCACTTTGAACGCTACATAGTGAGTATAGACTTGTACGACGTAGGAACTAAACGAGAGAGTCATCCTGAGCACAAGGAAAAAGTAACAAACGCTGCGGAATACGCATTATGAAGTGATGGCGTCCAGACCTTGCTAGAGAGAAGTTATCTACTCGGCAGGTTAAAGGACCCGCAGGTAGCGCCGAAGTCCCACATCAATAATATTGGTATTCCTGTCTTTTGAAATGTGAAACATATAGCATTGAGAATACAATAGAATCGTCGAGAAAGTGTAGTTATTGTTTGTCCAGGAAGCAGATGGTGTATGGCTATAAACAATGTAAATAGGGACAATGGATCACAGATCAGAGTATGGAAGAGGAGACGTTAGTGCTAGCTCTAAAGGTTCTAGTGAGGATGACATGCTCTCTGCAAGTCTTTGATGGGCGAGCTCGATACTAGGTCGGTACTGTGAGTTTTTAGGCTAAGACAACGACTCCTTGAGACGGGACGATTCCCGATAAGATATCTTAGACTTATATAATCAGATCAATCCACCCATTTGCTGACACATAAAAGTAGTTATTGGACTCTACGCGCTGTGCGTTTGGCCTAAGATTTATCCATCCCGGGGCTGGAAGGTGTAAATTTATGGGCGCACCAGACGATATGCGCAACCCCATGTGGTAAATTGAGTATGGCCTGGGAATGGAGGACGCACTATAACAGGCGAATTAAGTAGTTCCATGAACAAGCAAGAGTATCAGGACCCGCTGGGTCGCACCACCGGGCGACAGCCACAACCCATACCCGATGTCTGCAAAACGGGGCAAACGGCAGTCATTTGGTTCAATTGGTCTGCAGTTGTATTAAAAAGACTGTCCCTTTGGGATTATTGCCTGTGAGTTTAATGGCTGGATAAATGATTTTATTTTTGGATATATGAAAAAGACTTTAAGTGGTATAGTGGACTGCGCGGAGGTAACCCGACAGCTGAAGCGGTCAAGAATGACGAATAGTAGATGCGAGACCAGTGGAGATTGCCCACGGGAAAATGATGAAACATAAGACTTTGGCAGGTGGAAGAGCGTAGGGAGCGGAGAGTGCATTTTTCTGTTTGTAGTAAGCGTCATAGAGAAAATAACCACACGACGATTGGTGATGCTGGTATAATTGGACTAAAAGTGGCGTCTGTAAATCCAAGCCAGCGATTAAAGCGTGTATTAAGCACTAACACAACCAAGATCGTAGGACCAAGACGAAAGAGATGATAAGTATGCCAAATCTGAAAGACAATTCAGTACGTGGGTGCAGAAAATAATAGAGGAGATTATGCGTTCGTTATACAGCGTGGACGTTCACGTCCTGGATTGAGTTCGTATTTCGGCACTCCTTCCGCAGTCACCTCAATAGAATCGAATAAAGGGTCATGGTTGATGAGAGTCGACCAAATTGTGATGTTATTAAATGATGTGTGTACTCTTCCAGGAGGCGGTGGCGATCTGGCGGTGGTGTGTAGAGGACGTATGTAGGTGTGAGAGAGGGAAGGTGGTGTGAGGTGCGGAGTGTGAGTGGGCTGGTGCCACCGTGGGATCCAGCTCACGGAGGTAGTAGGATTCGGGATCCAGGTTGGCGTTGGAATCCACTAACTCATGGGCATAGCGCACGTGTTTCTATTGGTAGGTTGGTGCGGGCGCAGCTTTATCTAGCAACGGTGTGCAATACATTGAGTATAGCACACGACACCTGTGAGGTCTGGAGCATGTACTTGACGAGCAAGAAAGAAGCCGAAGAATCAATAGTGCGATATCGTCGCTATCTAGGACTAATATAGAAAGTATTTCTTTCAGTCTGAGTCTATTGCAAGAGCATATGCGTTAGAATGAAGTGTACCCGAAGATTTTACAGCTGTAGGCTCTATTGGCGAATTATTATCCGCGTGGCACGTACGAATCTGTCGTCGTCCGAATAAAAAGAGTGCTAAGAGACTTTGGCAGTCACTGAGAGATGAGTACTTAACCATGTAATCGTCCGCATGAATAAAGAGTTGAGATTCGGAAGAGTGCAGGAGCCGTAGAATATCTATGTGAAGGTTCGTTATAATGTCTAAAATTAAAATAATGTTTTCAATGACTTCTTTTAGAGTGTCCTCGGATCGAATAATAGAGTAAACCATATATCACATTATGATAAAAGATGGGTATTTGCCTTAAGTCTGGGCATGTACTATAATTTTGATCGTTTATATGAAGCGTGTGGGAATAAATTTCCAATGGGATGGGAACAACTTAGATCGGTGAAAGTGCGTCCCAGGGTAGATGGGCAGCTAGTACGTAGCTAACCCACACGCGGCCCTGGTGAAATCTTAACCCAGGAGGGGTGGGGGGCGAGATCGCACGGAGTAATCAGGATAAATTCGATTTTAGACCCGGATCATCCCACTTCGCTATGTTATAACCGTTCTTTCAACATATCAACTAAGTCAAAGTCCCTGACTTGAGTACATGAAAATATTGAAAGCCTTAGATGGATCAACCTAACAGAATGATATATGATTTGTAGGCTTATCGCATAGAGGAGGAATGCAGGGGAGGCAGAGGTGGTTTTGACCGCGGTGGACGGCGGGGGAGGTGTGATTTGCGCGACGGAGGTAGAGGCGGGGTGATTTGGTGTACCGAGGTTCGTGGCGGCGTGTGGATTCCGCGTGGGTCGGGGAGGAGACCGCGGGGTGGGAGAGACAGTATTGTTCAGTAGTAAGTAAAACTCTAAATGTAAATAAATTGTTCAGTAGTATTTTTAAACGACCTATCTGTTTGTCTACATGGGAAAAGATCATTTTGGTTTGGTCTGAATTTCCAATATTTAATTTCTTTATTCAGGGGAATTGGGCAGGAAGACGAAGACCGAAGCCATACTAAATTCAGTGAGGATTGTTCTCTTTAAATGAGCATAATCATTCTCATTTAATGATTTTTTTTAATGTATCATTTTAAATACTGCAATGATACCGCATACATGTATCAAGAACAACCATTTTTGTTAATAAATCAATGCCATTTCTGTGTCTGATATATTTGTACATTTTCTATGATTTTATGGAAAGACTTCCTATACATTATAGATTGTTCCATAGATAATAGTAGTGAGCACTATGGATTAAGAATTTACATATGATTGTAACGACTCGCCAAAAAGGGGCGGGAAGAGAGGTGTCATAATTCTTCACCTACCTTTTTCTCTTCTCTTGACTATACACTATGGACCTTCCATAGATCTCGTTCAGGTAATACCTGCTGTGTGCTGCGTTTGGCCAAATGTAATATTTATCTCATCCGAGGCAGTACAAAACTGGAATGTAGATTGTGAATATAGTGGACTGAGTGCTTCAAATCATTCAGTCCCATTTTGAATTATGGTTTTTAACTATCAGAAGTTGTATTAGCCAACCAACTGGCAGAATGGAGATACTGCACTCTGTCTTTTCCATAGTTCACTTAATTCCGTGAGGAATTTAAAGCAGGAGCAAGTCTAAGGACTGTCGGAGCAGATATTGTTAGTTTGCAACTCTGTCTGCCCCTACAAAGTATTGTGTTGATGTCATTGTTGCATACCTATACTTTTAGGTACATGACTCACGTGATTTTCAAACAATACTCTCATTGAAAAGTGCTATGGTAATGACTGCACTAGAAATCTACCAGGTCGTTAACGCTGATCACAGGTTTATAAATTCAAATGTAGTGCATGAATGATTTCAACCGATGAAATTTACATTAAAACTGCAGACACTAATAGAGCTACTGATTAACAACGGTAAAACCGACCCGTAACGTTTGTAATTGTTTCAGCGTTTGAAGAAAGGTTCATAACGTATGAATAAAATTTTTAGTGTTGTGGGCTACCTGAATCTGATTGTCTTCTGTTGAAATAATAAAAAAACTTTGATTCTTGGGAAGGTAACCAAAAGATACCTCATTAAGCGTAGCATCTTCTACAGTAAGTTTTAAACAATGTGATTGGACTTGGTTCATTAATAGAATTTTCGTCAATGGTGATTGAACGGCTCAGTGGAAGAGCTGTGAATCGGAGGTCGTGGTTTGAGCTTCCGTGCTCGGAGCGGTACCGCGTATAATAAGGCGGCATATAGAAGTGAGAATCACAGGTCTGTCGATATGAACCTTGAAAAGGAGGCCCCGTTCGTAGCAGGGTGTGGCACGCAAAGACCCTCACTGCCTAAGCCGTAAGTGCTAGCATATGTCTAAATTTCTGGCCTTCACCGGTAATGGTTCGTATCCGCCACTGAGTTTCAATGTATAAAATAAGTCCTAATGACGCGATTAAAGCGTCACTTTATACTTATCATTGAACGAGGTTGACCAGCGTGATCACCTAACTGCAAGAAGGCCCTGTTGTTTATTGAAAACCTGCGTTGATATAAGAAAAGAAAGTCTGCAATGAATATACATGTGTACATGAATATATACATGTTCATTGCATTATTTTTGGATTCTGCATATACTTTGTGTTTAGTATGCATTGATCTGTTTAATTTTGTTATCATTGTACTATCAATTGTTTATGACTGTATGCCAACATTGTAATTGTCAAAATAAAAGTTATTCAATCTCATTTCATATATTGCGGAAATGTACGAAAGGGGCTTTTTATAAGGCCTTAATTTGCAGAACTATGGTCCTCTGGGGGGGGGGGGGGGGGGGTATTAGATTGAACAGAATAGCTATTAGTACATCATATTTCAACCAGATTAGTGGCAGCAACTATTATCTGTGCAGATTTGAGTCATATCATTTTGCTTCAAAGAAAATACGAAGAGATCTCTAACGTGTTTCGCATCTTAAATGTTAATTAATTCGTGTCTCCAGACATACCTTTAACATTTTAATCTTTTACGTAAGCATGGTAGATCCCAATCAAATCGAATCCCATAATTATTGTAATTGTTTTAACGTAAATTCTTACGTTGAAAGTGAGACCATTATAAATCTCAAATGAATTAGACAGCAAACAAAGCCACACTCACAGGGTGGATCCTGTAACGTTACTGATCAAAAACATTAAATTCATTGTAGGCCTATTAAATTTTCCAAATCAATAGATAGCCAAATAAGTCAGAGAAAAACTGTCAAATCTCTAAACATTCAACATCAAAGCTTAGACACCTTGCTACTCTTCTGAATAACAGCAAAAATACATGCCCATATTAGATGAAGGTTACACGGTAGAGGACAATAATATCAGATTTCAACAGTGACTACAAGGAAAACATGTGGACGAACAGACTGTGAGATAACTCCGGTAAGATACATCAGAGATATAACTTAGTAAATTAGACAATAGCGCTGCATACTTCAATCAATGAACTTTATCTGTAAACAACCATCATGACAATAAGATATTGACCGCCAAAAATCATCGTAATTGTTTGTGATCAAAAACATTTATGAAGGCATGACTGACCGCTAAGCTAACAAGCGACAATAATTATGTCCAGCATCACTGGTACACCTCGCAGTTTAACTACTTTCGCACGTTGTGATTTATAGTGCTTTGTCATACTCTTAACATGAGTGGTGGTGAGATCGTGTAACCGACTAGTCGATCTATATGCCTGTGTGATACAACCATTAGATATTGACAAGTCGCTCTTTATACCTCATTTCGACACAATCTCTCGATCTATGACCCTCATAGATGTCGAAACCATGACCGTGATACAATAGAGTTTAGAGAAGTTGCCCCAATAACTCTCTTATATGTATTATTCTTTGACATGTACTCGTGTTGATAGTCTCTATAATGAAAACTCAAACTTTCGTATTTATGGATGTTACAATGGTCTGTATGCTTATATCGAGCAAGTCGACAATCTGAAACTGATTATGAGCTATAAAGATATTAAAGGTTTATAGTTGATTATCTATCTATACACGTTGCATTATTGATGATTTTATAATATCTACCTGACACTGACGTTCTCCCACATACACTCGAAGTTATGGAGATTATATCAACAATATTTTCTGTTTTTATCGCTCTCTCTCTCTACCCGATAATATCCTCATCAATGAAGTATATCATTCTACAAGATAGTGTGTTATAACATTGATTGTAAGCAAGCTTCGATGGCCGCCCGGATTGTGCGCAAGCCAACTGGACCAGAAAAAAAGGAGTTGTGCTAAAAGGATTATCTGTCGTAAACTTAATGCAGGAACAATCTTATATACTACCTATCTAACGCATATGCTCAAAAAGATCTATCACCAAATGTGATTTATCTAATGTAAATTTTTATGCTAATAGTAAAGAACAACAAATCCTAATAACAAGGTATTCATAGAGCGAGCACCGTGGCATATAATATGAGAATATCTACGTTGTCTTAAAATATAACCCTGGGTCAATTCTCAGAGTAGTATAATGATCCCGATACGAGAAGGGCTTTAATCTCAGGTAGCCGTGTATTCAGGGACATCAGTCGACCATAGTGGTGACAAGCAAATGCCTGCTACAAATGGTTTCCTGATTACTATGGACCCCAATTACTTAAAAACGCGGTAATAGTGGCCGCAAATTATTGTTCAAAAGTGTTACTCTTTACTAAGGAGCCGAAGTGGTAAGTGACAATAGAGATACTATTTGACGTGTGTTAAAGGTGTCAAACGTGTACTCGACGATGACTCAGGCTCGTGATATATTGAACTAGGGGATACCCATCGCTAATGTTTTTCGTCTGGATTGGACAGAAAATTAAAGGAGTTCGCCTAAATGTGGAGCGGAGCCGAAGTTAGTTAAAAAAACCGGCTAAATGAAGGCTCTAGTGTTCATTAAATTGTCCGCTTTCAATCAGGGTCTTAATGTCCAATTTAGAGTTACACTAACTTAGTACAGATTCGTATAATATTATGACCACCTTCTTACAAGTTCCATATCTATATTAGTCTAACATCTCAATTTTACTTAGAGTCCCAACCTTAAAGTTATAGCCAATGTTAAAGTTTTTTGAAAAAGTAGATGCAGATATATTTACTCTAATTAATTGGTACATGCTAGATTTATCTATGCAGGCTCCCTATAAGTTCATTTATATAAAATTTATAATGTCATCACTCAGATTATATGGTGCCCCAGGAGTGGAAATTGTTATCTTAGTTATAAATTTGAAAAACTACTAAATCATATTTGCGTCGCTATATATAGATCAAAAGTCCATTCATCTATGCTAACAAGCTATCTATCTATAATACTGTCCCCACTGTGATACATATCGTTATAGACATAAGCTTGTACATTCTTAATATAAGTTAGTCTCTACCGATACTTTCAATTTGTAAATATCTGCAATTATTAGGTTATTGTTATCCACAGTAATGTCTCTCAATTTAGACTAACATATACTTTAAAAACGCTTAAAATATTGTTCGAACCCCAGTGAAAGTCAGGTTCGTGCTTAGTCTATTAACTCATCTTCTATAGATTACTTTCAATTCATGCGAGAAATAAGAACTAGGACATGTGTCTCTGCAAAGCATTTGTCCTGGTTGCATATGTGAACCCGCCGAACATTTGCGCTGAATTCTGGATTCTATGCTTCATAGTTTTCAACTTTTTGGAGATACTAGTATATTATTCCTTTTCCTTGATCCAGGCATTAATGCCTATGCATATTAGCCTAGTTCTGTCATCGAACCATAGCAGATGTCTAGTTAACTTTCCGAACATGCAATTGCGATGTGTGGCTTTGTTCCGGATATTAGTACGCATGTCTGGTTACAAAGTTCAACATTTGTAAACGTAGGTCGTGGGTAGGTCAACATGCGCAGACACCTCTCCCCGTTTGTACAAAGCAGTTCGATCGTACTATGTCATCTCTAGTTACCTATAGTATGATGATCAACTAGGCCAGTATGTAAAAAGCAGAGTCTGGCCACAGGGACATAATGTTTGAAAAGACCAAACGAGCTCATACCATGCATCCCAGTTACGCTAAGGAGTAACTCGATCCAAAATACTAGACTGGTACCTCCCTTGATTTACCGCTCCCTTGAAGATTAAGCATGGCGCACTCAATCAGCCAACCAGTCAATAATTCTTAAGGTAGCCCACTACACTAAAACTTGACTCTTGTATAACACCAACTTCACAAGAATTGCGATTTTAATAGTTTTATTAGCATAGGCTGTTTCGGTCAATTTATTATAACTTATAAGCTCAGTAGGTAAAGCCTCGGACTGGTAACCGCAGTCCGATTCAATCCGCTAGGTTTTGTCGTAGTTTACTGCGGACAATTTTTGAAAATCTGTTTTTTGTATTCAAATTCTCATATTTCCTCCTTTGACCATGTGGTAATTAGAAAACAGAACCCGAACTGACCAGCCAATTTCATCCATTTATCATCAGTGCAGCGAGTCAGACATATGGAATTCCACCGCCTAGGACATATTTTCGTTTCCATCGTTACTCTCTGAAAGGCAGGTGCAATAACAATTAAATGGACTCGATAAAATAATTTCCAGTTAACCACTTCGTAGCTATTAAAAATCAAACATCATTAACGAGTACTCAACTGTTCAATATTCTGGCTTTTCAATCAAATTATTAGCTTCTTGCTAACAAGACACCGAGAAAGTGAGTTTTAGCAGCATGGAAATATATGTGCTGTGATTATTATTATTCACGCGTTCAACAGTTTCTTATATGATTAAGATATACGTATATGCAGTTTTTAAGTTTCAATTGATAGTCTCGAGCATGGTTTATTCCTATTAAAAAAAACAACATTGTGCTTTTGTCTGTTTGCATATTAACGTCATTTTGAAAAAAAAAATAGTGCATTGCGTCAAATTTTCCTAACTATCCATCATAATCATAACTCCAAAACGCACTTCGTACAACATGATAAGCAGCAAAGCAGTAGTATCTGCCGAGATCTTACCGTCAACACAACATTTCAAACTTTCACGGATTTAGAGGAAACAGACATTGAATAGAAATATATTATCGACCGCACACGAGAAAATAAAATCAATTATTGTTTATTGATTACGTTACGAGCATAATTATCTCCCTAATCCCGACTTACAATCAATATTTGTA
>CAJDSM010060912.1:638-12073 GCA_903981925.1 Ostrea lurida | reverse complement strand
AAAAACGTCACAATCATATCCCCTTAATATCTACGTCAGAGTACTTGTGTAATTGTGAAAATTATGATTGTTAATTGATAAGACATCGTCTATATACCTATAAGTAAAATTCAAGGACACGGCAAGTGTTTTTTGCTTGTATACCGTAACAGTTTCTGAATAAATTCTGCTTCAAAACTACCATTCCATCTTGGGTGAAAATCAGAAAATATTAATTATGGACAAGGGAAACATATATTGTATTTGTTTTGCTCCCTAAAAGAATTGGGTGATGGGATATAAGTTGCTGTTGTGACCGCCCTACTAAGCTGATATATCCTGTACGTTTCATTATGAATTGATACAATTTATCACAAATATTCCTTAAAACAAGGGCTTGTGAACCAAAGTTTTGAAGGTCATGTTGGAAATATCAAGATCACTCAGAACTCATATTTTAATGACCTTTAAACCCTTTATATTAACTTCAAATGATAAAAATTCAAATTCTTTGATATAGGCTTTTGTATGTAAACCATGATGAAACTGTGCGTTGTCTCATTTTTATTACCTTTGACTGAAAGAGCCAACTGTCCATGCGTTGTCAGTATTCATAACCTCGAATCAGGTTCAATGATTGTAAATGTTCTATATAGTTACCTCCTTCAGTATGTTATAAAGACCAAGAAGGTCTCTAATATGTTGACAGTGCTACCATTGGTGCGAGCAAAGACGCTGAAACATCTTGCAAATAAAATCAGCCTCTGCTTTTTACGCAGGAACAATGGGGCAGTCCAATGCGTCAGCTCGATCAAAAACATTGTGCCATTGACGACGTTTTATTGTCGACGCATTTTCTGCACGTTGTGACGTTCGAATAAGGCTGCAATGTTTCTTGTTTTTGCTTTCAAATAAGGCAGTTTACTCACAACACATTACACAAAGGCATTGAGAAACCTGTTTGGAATTTAAAACGCTTGTGGGTACTATCCAAACAAACATATTCATCTTTATTTACGGATTTGTTTCAATGATCCGTGTACACTAGCCTGAAGGTAACATGCATCTGTGGTCGAAATTCTTTTCGAAATGATACACATCGTAATCGTACTACTCACTAATCAATTAATGATATATATCATTAGTATCCGAATAATGAAAACATCAGTACGTACGATTGAGCGCGAATCAAACAGTGTCGTTACGCAAACGGTACCTATGAACGTATATACAGTAAACATACGTTACGAATGGAAACAATGCTTTGAAGATTAGCTAAGCGCTATCTAAAATATAATTTATACTTTGCCATATGTTTACTGCATATTTCGAGTTAAAAAGACCTTAATAGTATAAAAACTAAATATAATGGTTCAAAACACAAGCATCACCATCTAAAATAACAACCATTTAACACCTCCATCTTTAAATGTCAGTCAATGCGCGCTCCCCGACGGATAAAATGCAGTCGATTTTGAACTGCAAATATAATTTCTGGTTCTACGGAAATGACGAAGGTGACTCCGATTCGCAGCTGATAGAGCAGTCACATGACTAATACCATTATCATTAAGATCCGAGCTTGCGCTCCGTACTAACTTGTAAAATCTTATGGATCAACGGTAGCAAGATTTCTGACCCCAATGACGGCTCCAACTTTGGAAACATTCTTTTATATCACGTTGTTATAATTCTATACATTGGGACACATTTTCCCTTGATATTTTTATAATTGCCTTCGTTCCACTAAGGTCATCAATGTTGACTGATGTTGTTTCATACCCTTTGTTTTTTGTACCATATTTGACAGACGCGATACACTCCTGTTTACTTTTTGTTTTGTCTGTGGGCTCACGGCAGGTGTCGAACCGGTCAAGCACTAGAATGCCTTACTTCTCCCTTGCACTGATCTAACACCCTTTGCAATTTTTGGTTCGAAGGTCCGTGTTGCCGCGCTACACTCGATTTGTACTGCGTATTTTGGGACTTGTGATGTACGTGTCATCATTGTTGTTCGCATTTTATATATGCAGACTAAGTTCGGTTAAAAAATTGGAACTCCAGTGTTCAACCTATTGTTTTATAATTTATTTTTCACCAACCACACACACTACAAAAAACGTCAATTTTTGCGTCGAAATTTGGATAATCACACTCGTTTAACAAGTCAACAACCATTCGCCCAAATTCCCTAGTCTAATCAGTCGCTATAAATGCCTGTTTTGCGATTTTACAATTATCATAAGTCAAATGCTGGCTCGGATTTATTTCATACCCCCTTCTTTGTTAGACTATGCCAATCTTTCCTCTACTAGATTCTTGAGGTACGAAGTACTCCGTTTACCCCTACTTTTATTCGAACTAACCCCCGGCGCTGCACGTTACCAGGTGTGACCGCTCACAGAGGCATCTTCTACTCTCGAATGGTCACCATATGATCCCTAACCGATTATCGCTTGTCGGAGGTCCGAGTGTTGCCCTAGGTATCACCGATTTGCTATAGCTGCTTTTTTTTTGTTGTTCGATTAGATACGTTTTGACAAACTGCTTAGACTTCGCCTTTTGTATGTAAAGATAATTACGAAGTTTCAACATTTGGGAAACTAATTAACTTGTAAGATCGATAAATCCTCCACTTTTTACTACGCTGTATTTTAGAAAGAAGGGTTTTAAGAGGACTAACGTGAAATTCTGAAAACCTTGGACTTCTTAATGCTCGTTTTATTCTTTTTTTATCTCATTATAATTACTCGACTTACCTCTGTAGTTTCTTGGGTCCGATATATCAAGCTTGCATACGAGGTAATTTATGTTACTTCAATACAAGGTACTAAAACCATTTATCTGTTTATAAGAATGAATTTACTCATTTTAGGTGGGGAATCGGCAATTGTATTTCGTTGACGCTTATATGATTGTCTAAAAAGGTTTGAAGTCATAATGATATTTGTTCATTGAGTGTTTTGTGTGTTGACATCAATATATGAGTTGCAAAGACAAGTCGTAATTCAAATTCGGGATCTTTCAAATTGAAAATTTTCATAAGGTTAGAAGTAATGCAAATATTGTAGAAGCTAAATATTTTGTTATGAAGATATTATAATCGACTCAGTTAGATGTTTAACTGGTCAACAAATTACCTGCTGTGTCAGTGCGGCTTCTTTCGAAAATACTTATGTTATATGGTAATGTCCTTGGCCACAAGCTGTCAATATTTTCGTGAGAGTACAAAAGTGTAGATGGGAGTCTTCCGTGCAAGGAACCATTATACTTAAGATTCCAGAATTATATTATTTTATAGGGTTGTAGACAGATAAATACCTTTCCCAATTTATGAAACGTTATATAGATTGCAGACATAGTCGACTACGGTTACAAGTTCAACCTTTACGAATACACTCTCAGACTCAAACCACATATATCTTAGTTACAATGTTAAAAATATGAGCTGCTTGTGTGTATTCTAGATACTTCGTCTTTCATGTATTTAACAGATCTCTAAACCTTCGAGATTCCTATTCGGTAAACTGCAACATTTACCCAGAGTAGGTATCCGGTCAGCATTACACAATGAACTGTTTTACTCACAAGCGTAATAACATCTATATGGATATGTTGACTGATGTGTTCTCTATACCCTGTATGTTAGACTGTTATTCCTACATAGGCTTTGCAACAGGATAATTCCGTCCCTTATTTATATCATTTTATCTCAAGGGGGTATCAATACTACGTAAGAGGGCCTTTCTATCTGGTAGCTCGGAAGAGGTCTGGATCCCCTTGAATACATCAGGCTCACACCTCCACGCTTATTGATGCTTTGTAATTAATAATAGGCGACCCATGGCCTTCTGCCCTTTCTCATATTTATGGTGGGGCAGTCCCCGTGTTAGACTCTATCGTGCTCATCGTAATTGTTTGTACTTATAGTTTAATTTTGCTTCTGTGGACTACAATGCATTCGTTTCCCCTCTAAGTTATTAAATAAGACCCCTTATTATATAACTTTTCCTAAAACCAAAGACAGCGTGCATTCTGCTTTATCAGATTGACAAATTCGTTATAAAAATTATTACACATTATTAAGGTCCAACTGTACCTAACAGCTTCCCTTTACCCCATTTTTTCTGGCTTTTTAAAAACAGAGGGAACAAAGCATGTACGCCCTTTTCCACCGTCCAAATGGATTTTTAACCTCACGCAAGATTCGTTATCTAGCGTTGACGAGAACTACAGCCTTTGCGATATCCATACGAGACCCCTAAAGTGTTCCAGTCTCGCAATGTGCAAAACCTGATAAAGTACAAGCGTGATATCTGCCAAGGCGTCCATTAGACCTACAGATCCTTATATACTCTTAAGATCAAGCTGCACTTTTGGAACAGTATTGACGTTTTGCACCCAAGATAAAGAACGCCTATCCCTTTCTGTCAATATAAGAACAAACTGGTCAAATATAAATACCTGTTAGCAGCTAATGTCCATTCATACTTCGTGAGGAATTAGTTTTTTGCCGTTTGATCCTGTTACTATAATCGCATATTTATATTTTCTCGCTACATTTCCGTGCTGTCAACCCCTTCTTACACAACGCAATTGGCAACCTTAGAAACCAAGGTACACGATTTCACACAATTCCAGCCAGATTGATCTACAAATCAATAATTCCAGTTACTAATCCACATTACAAGTTCGGAGACAATCTGATCGGGAGAACCTGTAAGTACCCACTATCCCCATGGTGAACACCCCGGTCCCCCCGCAACTACAACCCGCCACTTTTCTAATGTTTAGTCTTGCAAGTTATTTTATGTTTGGTCTACTACGTGATCATAAAACCAAGGGTAATCCCACTATCCTGGGCACTCCTAACATAAAACAAGCAAAATTATCGTTCTACGCATATAAGTAAGAAATCATTATTTGCTCCGAACACTCTATAGGAGGTAATCTAGTGACCAATTGTTCTGTACCTCAAAGCCCAACTCGCGTTTTTACTCCGCCACGTTATACAAATTATTTTTGACAGTCTTTGTATGACCACGGCTCAACGTCTCATGTTCACTGGTTTGCAGTTTGAGTTGTCTCAAAGTAAAATCAGTCAACATGATGACTTAGTAATTGGTGTGTAACACTACAAACAAGGTCATTATACGGCTACGCTGTAAGAATTTGCATGATTGAGTTCTGTTTATCCCAATGTCTAGATGCGGTGTAACCGTAGTCAACTTTGTGTAAGAACGTTCCTACGGCAATTGATCATGAACACTCAGATGAAAAATGCGAACTCATAACAAGCTTTACTGGCAATTCCGAGATCGTTAGTAGATACGACAAAATAGGATCCGCCATAAAACCGGTTCACATGATTATCGAACGCAGGGTTCAAATAAGTTATAGTAATAACAGAATCAACTTCAATTTAAATTACAAACTGGGGGTTTTTTCTTTTTAACCAAATTGATTCAGCCTCTCGTCATATTATGGTGCATCTACCAATCTGTTCTTGGTACCTCACTTTTCATTAAATTCCTATACGGGTTTAGGAAGAGCTGTAAATTATTTTTACTTTAGAAAAGGTTTCTTATAGGTTCAGGGGCTGTAACCGTCTCTTTCATACACACGAATATTAAACAACATTTTCTTTGCAATACATTCACCATCTTTGGATCCTCCAGGTTTGTGATTTTTCTTTGAAGTAAATGTCATTCAACTAATACTGGTCCGCAAGAGTTATGGAAGGATTTGCGGAGTAAACAAATAGTTTTAGAACCAGAGCATCGCTAAGTACACTCAAGGATATATACACTCATTTTAACAAAATTAAAAGGGCATTTATTAAAAAATATTCATAGTTAATATAATTGCGATATCTGTTTGGCCGATAATCGATAATTGGTTCAATTGTGCTTTTTGGATTTTTTCATAGAAACAAAAACCCGTGCCTTATATGAATCTCTAACTATGCCACTAATATGTATTGTCATGTGAGACCCTCCGCGTTTACCCCTCGATCCAAGGGATTGCATGGACTCACGGAAATATGTGCTCCAGGCACCAAAAGGGTATGCTTGCTAATCTTCATAACAGACAAATAATGAACCCACACACTAATTGTGCCAAAGGGTCTCTGAGTGCCCAACATGTTTTATTTGTATTCAGTATTTAGAAGCGTTTACCGATGTAGTGCACTACAATGTATTTCCGTTATGCTTGTGATTTTTTTAGTTCGAAGACTCAAATCCAATTGAAGAAAAAAGGGGAGTAGAAATCCTATGTAGAGCAGCCTCTAGATTAGAAGAGACTAATCTCTCCGAAATGCGCATCTGGGCATAAAAATTGGTTACCTGTAAATACTGAATATTTTTATCATGAACTCTGGGGTCGAGGCCTCTGTCTGGAGTGGGACCTGTTAGTTCCCCGATGGGCTCATCTACAGCCAGTCGCTAGGTACTTTATGCCGCTACTAGCTTGAAATACGGAATTATTTAATTGCAGTGGTCAATACTTAGAAAATCCCATATCAAAAATAAGGATATCATCCTCCTAGGGCCATGAGCTCTGATTCTTCGAAGTTTGGCCTCGCAATCATTGGCGAGCTACAATTGATTCACTGTTATTAAAATTTTACTTTCATGTTTCGGATTCTCCAACTTTTCGGTCTTGGGCAATGCACTGAAGAGAACATAAATTTGTCGAATATGCGCATCTGGTCAGAAAAAATTGGTACCGGTGGTATATTGGTTTAGAATATCAACTACAATTAAACACACTGGCTACAGGTAGTCACAACATATGTCTGCTTTCTGACCTCTTGAGTCACAACAGTCAAGTAACAAGCCCAATTAAATTGCAAGACTCTCAGAACAACACAATTGATTTTAACCCTATTCATCCGATATCACTTTTGTATGACGTAATAACAATACTGACGCTCAGCAATTCACTGAAAAAAAACTAAAAAAAAAACCCTTCGTCTGTATACTGTGAGAGTGGCTTAAATGACACCTAACAAGGAGAGCAATAGAAATGGCCCCAACATTGAAAAGACCTTTGTAAACGGACGTAAAACAACACTTACCGCCTCAGCAAATTTAATGAAAAAAAACTGACTAACATAGATCATAGAATAATATACGGTACAATTCTGATGCACCAGATCGCCATTTTCGAGGACAAATTATGTCTCTCAGTGGATGCTCAAACCAAATGTTTGGAAATTCGAAACATGGAAAGTAAATACTTTATAAAATTGAACAATATGAAGTGCCAAATTAGCATACTGGAGCCAAATAACTTCAAAGGATCAGAGCTATGCCTGAGGGAGATTAATCCTTAAATTACTGGAATGCACTGGGATTTTCTAATTTTTACTATTGTCATTAATAAATAATTACTATCCGTAATGTTCAAGTCTAGTAATAATAGTACATAAGCAACTGGGCATGCGTAGAGACCCCTCGGGACCTAACACGGTCCACCAGCAGAGGCGCCTCGACCCAGGGGTCATAAATATAAATACTGATACACCGGTGAACCAATTTGATTATTCTCGTACTAGATTTTACGACGGGTAACCCTGTTTACTTTATTTCTACTACGGGCTCACAGCGGGTGTGACACACGTCCAATGTGGTTTGATTATTCCACCTGAAGACACACATTCAATTAAGAATACATTACCTGAACAAATTCAAATACTACAGATAAGCATGAATCTCGTTAACATGTATAGTCTCATAAACTCATATATTATTCATTGAAAGACAAACCAATATAAATAAGGAAAACTATAATCAGAAGAGATTATTTCCTCTAAAATATAAGTCGGTCAAAGATATTTTCCCCTAGATTCTGTACAATTTTCGGAAAATAATAAATGTGACCATGATTTTCAGAATGTTATCAAAACATTTCACTTTCTTGTCGTGTTTAATTACCGTGATACCAAGTGCACTCTCATCAGATATCATACCTGTATATTATCAACGGAAAACGGATCTGGACTACCGCCGAAAGGCAAATGCAGTATTCGTCCCTGTTGACAGTCTGTCTGATTGTGCTTTGAAATGCACTGAGAAAGCCCAATGCGTTTCATTTTTCTTCAATATTTTGGATTTTCTGTGCCAAACAGAGGGGCGGATCCTCCTGTCTTTCAACGGAAATGACACTGGGCCTTGGCAATATTATGGTTTGTATAATTTATTTGTTAAAGTTCTAAAAAGAACCTTAATCAGAGGTATATCTAATGGTGTCTTCTTTTTAGCTTTATTTCATTTATCTGCTCTCTGATTTCTAATCTCCTGTGCTGTGTTGCATGTATTTTCGCTGATGCTTAGTTTGATATCCTCATTTTCCATATTCATTTTTATATTTCTTCTCATGTTTTATTTCATCACTTCCTCTCTCAATGTTTCTTCTATACATTCGTATATTTTATATTTCTTTACGTTTACTTGATACGTTTCTGTTGTTTTTATTGTATCATTGTCTCTACTAGTCATTTGCTCTGTTTATTTTTTTCCTCCAAGTTTGTTCCAAAAATAATGAAGAAAAGAATAATGCAAGTATAATCATACTATGATGACTGTACAGAAAATTAACTACATATCAGTAATGTTACTATAATATTTTCCAAAGCAACCGAACAATTTATTCATACACGATGGTGAGCTCAAATCCCACATGCAAATACGTCATTTAATTCATGGTGAATTTTGCTCTCAAAAAAACATATGTGTCTGATAGTGATATGTGTATATGATGTGTTTGCGTGAATCAAATTAATGTAAACACCAAAAGCATGCTGAAATCATTGTCTATCCCCCGCTCATCGTAAAAAAAATCAATAATGTCTTTGCTAAAATATTTTTTACGGAAGTCAATCGGAACCTGGGTAAAGAATAACTATCGATAAAAATGGCGTTCACCACTTCATTTATGCGGTCGCCACTTATGATCAGGTGATAATTATATGACGAATGGAACCGTTTGTAAATCAGTGGCCACAACTAAATAATCATCTAATCCCACTTAATTGACATAAAAGTTGAATCCTAAACAATTGATTTATTTATCATTGATGTTTTACGTCCCACTGGAAACAATTTAACTGATATGGATGCATCATCATTGTCAGTGAAGGGCTACAAAATTTAGGCCTATGATCGGTACTCAAGACCTTTTAGCAGGGAGGGATCTTTATCTTGCCACAGCTGCTTTGACATAGGGCCTCGATTTCTGCAGTCTCACCCGAAGAATGTCCCATTCAGCCGTCACCTGCGACAGGCAAGAGTATGTTGGGTAGCCATTCTAACCCGGATCCCACAGGTTGAACCTAAACGAAAAAAAGTTCCTACCACTGTTATGTTATACTCACGTCCATGACATTTCGGTTTGAGCATCACTGAAGAGACATCATTTGTCGAAATGCGCATCTGGTGCATCAAAATTGGTACCGCATATGATTTATATTATGACCCCTGGGTCGAGGCCTCTACTGCTGGACTGTTAGTCCCGAAGGTCTCTACAGTCCAGTTGCTATGTACTATGTTACTAGCTTGAAATACGGATATGTATTTAATTGCAATAGTAAAATTAGAAATTCATATCAAACTTAAGGATTATCTTCGAAGTATTTGGCCCCAGTGTAACACAATTGACAATGTTATATATATATATGTATATACATAATTATTATTGCCTAATGTGTATATTATGTATATTAGTATGTTGCATTTTTATTAAACTGACATATTTGTGAACAGGGCACAACAATCCCTAAATATGTCAGGGAGAGCCGCTTTGGTTCTCTTGTATGTAAATTTGATATTATTAAAACTCGTTAGTGTGATGGTAGTTAACCTTTACTGAGGAGGCCATGTGTTGCCAAACTTGGAGGCCTATTCGACAGGAAATTAATGACCATAATGACCGTAGCAGGTTGAACTGCCGTAGAATCCTAATCGGGACGAGAGTTATGTCCATAATATAATGGTTGCAGCAGCTTGGACTGTTTTGGTCAAACGGGGAATGATATACGTGTTACTACCAATTCTGAACATACGTAAATTAAGTGAGACATATGGCCGGAGAGATACTAACTATAATAATAAGGGCTCATGGCGGGTGTGACCGGTCAGCAGAGGATGCTTACTCCTCCATGGCACCTGGTCCTGCCTTCGCTTTTGTCGGAGGTCCGTGTTGCCCTACACTCGATTTTGTATATGTTGTTTTGGATTATGATTACGTTTGACACAATGTTCACTTCGCCTTTTTGTATACATGGTGTATCCAGAGAGAAGATACAGAACTATTCGAATCACTGCACGATCAAGTTAGAACTTTGTGTAAATTATTAACACGCCTTCCCTGTACTTGGGAACTTGAATGCTAAATTGTGAACTTTGTTTCCTTGAATAAAATCTAAAATTTGAAATTCAAAAGGACGTTGTGTTATACCAGTCTTTGTCATTACGTTGTTTACTTTTATAAAGTTTTACTTTCATGTTCGGAGTTCCAACATTTCGGTTTGAGTGTCACTGATGAGACATGATTTGTCGAAATGCGCATTTGGTGCATCAAAATTGGTACCGTATATGATTTATATTTATACTTGCTCAAATCCATAATTCATTACAATGTCGTAGATACAGAAAAAAATAACGCTGGCATGAACTCAATAAAGTCCATCAAGACTAGTGACGTTACAACGCTAATCATTCAAATGGATTGTAACAAATATATTATCACTACATGTAATGAAATTACAATGTTAGCAAATGAAATGGAGTGGATCAAGTACATCATCACCAACAAGGTTACAGAACTAGAGTAAATAAAGTACATTATGATTAACAAGCCTACAACGCTATCCAATGAAATAGACTCTATCAACATACATGCAATAGGGTTCAACTTACCAGCTAAGATGTCTAATCAAACACAATTGGGAAATAGTTAAATCATTAGCCAATTAAAACTAATCTTGACAATCTGTCTGATTGGATACAATAGTTAAGCCCCCGTTTCCACACGATTTGACTAGGATGTGCGTTACTGCTGATTAGCTATGTCAGCGGTGTGGACTGTAAATCCAGATTTACTCCTCCTAGGCACCTGATCCCACCTCTGGTGTGTCCAGGGGTCCGTGATTGCCCAACTCTTGTTTTTGTATGCTATTTAGGACTTACGAGATTGATCACTGTTCGTTATCTTTGCCTTTACATTCTGTCAGGTTACAACATTAGCCATTGAAATGGAGTCTATAAAATAATCCTGGTTAGGTGTATTCTCAATCTAACACTACTTGTCTATATTTCCGTCTATCCATAGCCACGTCTGTGGTGAGTACTACGCTGAGCAAGCTAAAAAATATTGAGTATTCATTAAACACAGGATGTATTACACAAATGAATGCAAACAGTGCATTTGTGGTCATTGTTTTCAAAATTAAC
>CAJDSM010060910.1:0-10415 GCA_903981925.1 Ostrea lurida | reverse complement strand
TATACAATGTAACTTTAGAATTATTATATATCCCCCCCCCCCCCCTCCCCCCGAATTATCAAATGTGCTACCTAGTAAGTATCCAATATTCAGGGTTTAATATACTAAGCAAATATTGCGCACAATCTACATTTGAATAGGCTTTCATATTTCAGATTTGTATATTCTTCAGAGAGTATATTGACAATGATTGATAGGTTGTACATGTAACTGACTACCGAAAAGCCAGTCTTAACATTAAGAAAATATAAGTATTGCATTGATGCCCTGCAGGCTTGTAAACTTGTCCAATTTAACACATGCTGCCGTAACTTTACCACGGCCAGGGACATTGGCTAGATTATTTTAGAAGACTTTTTACTATTATTCAACAATTTTTTATGATAGAAGTAACCCTTTTCCTAGTGCTATTGTGCAAGTTAGTGAAAGTGATCAGAGATGCAAGTTTTCATTAAATATAACCAATTTTGAAATTGTTAATATTTGATGACACTAATGATGAAGAAATAGGATTTTTTCATTGCATTGTTTTTTTTTGTTGTTGTTGTTTGGTTTTTTTTTTTCTTGTGAAAGGAAGGTAAGGTGGTATAATGAAGGCTTTTTGTTAAATTATAGCAGTCAGTTTCTTTTTGTTGTGTGTTATGTACTAATAAACCAAACAAACATGTACAGAGCGGTCCCCCTATAATCTGATATACTTAGTTGATGTTTTGCGTCATCTAACATAATATTGCTATTACAGCTGGGATCGGATTGTACCAGAAACGTACGTCTTTAAGAATACAGAGGAATACAGAGAGCTGATGAAGAAGTTAGGCAGATACTACAAAGAAAATTAGTGGAGTACGATATCAGAATTCAAGGTATAAGGGTCAGGCCAAAAAAAATATATAAATGTGCTTTCTGTTGACATCCAAGTTGAAAATTTTGGGTTAGGATAGTATTGAAATAAAATACATCTTTACTCAAGCTCTATTTAAATTACTCTTTTCCCTTAATGCCACCTTATTGACGCACTGGCGCAATTTCCTTAAGGCCTTTCTATTGCTTTCCCCTTAGAGGTTTTTTGAATATGAAATAAAAAGCACATGGATGTATGGTTTAAAGTTGATTTTTTATAACAGGTTTAGAATGTTCAAACATCTAACAAACTACACTGTATTATTATCAATGGATTTGTGTAAATTTAAACCTTCTATTCTACATGCCAAACAAAAAAAACAATACAAGCTACTTGTTAAGACAAGAAATGCAGGTGGCAAACAGTATATGAAAAAATTATTGTTTTTAACTTCAGAAATCAAATAAATCTGAAATAACTAAATATAAAACATATTTTAATTATAGTGGCTACTATATATTGATGTTCATATGGAAATTTTATGATTTTATATTCTGATAGTAAAATGCACAAGGTAAGGTTTTGTAAACCTCACACCATTGGCAACACCAGCCAAAAAACATGGTACAAAACACACAATTCCAGATACAAGGAAACATTGCATAATCAATTTGTCAGTCCCTTTAATCCACTTGGGGATGTTATAGTACCAACCCAATTTTGGGGTCTAATTAGCTCTGTTGATTGAGTAGCATCAAAGGGTGGCATTAAAGGAAACGGGGGTGCGTCAAAACGTGGCATATTCAAGCGGGAAATGGATAGAAAGGTTCTAAGGGAAAAGAGTGAGTACACCATCTGATCACCATCTCCATACATATGTTACCGGTATTTTAAGACTTTTGTATAGGATTGGCCAAATTTTTTCACATTTATGGAACTTTGAATAAGCTTAAAATGATCTACAGTAGTACTTATGAATTGTTTGCCAAGTGTCAACTTAAAAACCAATTTATATATCAATCTCTCTTGAGCAATATGTGTTCATGCGTGGCACCTTTCCTTTTTAAATCAGACAGAAAATTAGTTGCAGAATTTAAACACGTACATATAACTTTCTAGGGGGTGGAGCTTAAGCTGTAACAATAACTTCCAGGAACTGTACTATTAACAATTTAAACAAAAACATAGAAAGGCAACAACTTTTGTAACATTTATTCCAGTGATAAGAAAAGTGCAGTATACAAACAAATAAGTACTGTAGTACAGCTCAGGTGGAAATTAATTTTGCCAACTGGTGTTCAGTGGGCTATTTTGGAGTGGGCAGAACACAGTGGGCTGTAAATCATAATGCATAAAACTTGGGTAAATGTCCAACTCCCAATGCCACAGTGACATTCAAGGTGGCCAGCCCACAGTAGAAAGTGGGCATTCAAAATCACCCTGAGCTGTACTGTAACTTTATGTTTTCAATTAAATCACAGATTTTGCAGATGATGGATTCAATATGGAGGCAAAAAACCAACCCACCCCTCCCCTGATATTAAGAAGGGCAGACAACAATATAAGAAACAGGTGTTTAGTTTACCACCCCCTCCCTGATATTAGACAGGGCAGACAACAAAGTAAAAACAGCGGTGTTTAGTTTTGAAACAAAAAACAAAAACCAATTCACGATTTAGAAGTTAGTCACTTGTCCTGCATGGATTGACTACAAAGTACATTCTTGTCCTCAAACTTCATAACTGATGCAGTACAAGTGAACAAACATAAATGTTGGGTTTCTGGTGTCTGTAACACATTCTGTTATGAAAATGACCCAAGGTGTATTCAAACACACTCAATATCTCAACCTCATATACATCATTACATGTATCATATGTCTTCTACAGTCGGGATTAACAGTGCACGTAACAGGAGAATCGACCGAATTTTAAAAAGGCTTCAGAGGAAAGCACCTTTATTTGAAGATGAATGGAGACACGCCCGTATGAGGATTGATGATTATATTAAGCTGTGAGAGAGCGAGGAGGGAGACAAACGGCATGTAGACGAAAATGGATTGGACAGAGAGGGTACCGATTTCCAGTGGAACAGACACAAAATGGTTCTGTCCAGGAAACAGAAAAATCAGGTTGGTTGTATGAAGGCATGGTTTTTAAAAACTTATTTTGTACATGTATACAACAAATTTCATTTCATTCATTTCATTTCCTTGAACGCCAAGAGCCAGAAAAACCCAAAACAAAACAAAAAACCCATAAATTTTTGGTCCTTATATACACTGCCTTTACAGAAATAGCGGTAGGGGGTGGAATAATTAAAGCTCCACATGAGCTGAAAGGCTGGAGGGGAGGTTTCTTGATCTTTGTCCATCTGTTCAAACTTTAAAATGTTTGACTTTTTCTCTAGATCCACAAGGCTATTTTCACTAAACTTGCCACAAAGCATGCTTGCGTAGAGAGGATGTGCGTAAATGAAGTGTCCAATATTGAAGAATTAGTCAATTCTTTGTCAGTTTTTGAACAAACTTTTTCAAAGAACGACTGGGCCAATTCAATCAAACTTGATACAAAATCATCCATGGGTAGAAAGGATTCTCTTCTTCAAATGAAGGGCAGGCCCCCTTTAAATGGAAGATAATCAAGAAGAAGTGTAAGTAGGGTGGTGTCCATTTAAAAATCCTTCCATAAGAACCAACTGGGACCAGGAAAAGTTCAAATTTGCTTGAAAGCTTCCTTACATAACTGTAGATTCATTGTTTGTCAAATCTTTACCTATTCATGCCCTCTACCGAGGTTGTAGGATGGGACCACAATTAGGGGATAAAAGTTCATTTATGCTAATATGAGGTAAAATCTTTAAAAATCAATTTAGAATTCAGAAAAGTGGAAAATCGACATGAATGCTTCAGATTCAGATTTGTTGAAATTAACTAGTTCCTTGGGGTTAGGGTGTGAACACACATAGAGTATCAAGGTATTTATATGAGTATATACAGGAATATTGATTTAAAACATTTTTTTTCAACATTGTAACAGGGTCACCTAAATTTAAATCCAAGAGCGGTCATGCTACAATTAAATCCAATTTGTAAACGCTACTCAAGTTGTTTTGATTCGAATTTTTTTATGCCTCTTTGGACTAATAGTCAAGGGATTATCTTGTCTGTCTGTCCAAGATTTTACCTAAATACTCATAACTTTTTTGAAGTACAAGTTCTTTATCTATTAGTCCTACCGGTTTGAACGTAGGGACTATAGCCTCTTCATCTTGTGTCTGTCTGGCTCTTCATATCTGTCTGTCCCATTCCGTCGTTGGTTTTTCCAGTCTTTATTATTAGTCCCTACCAGTTTCTAACCGGAGGACTATACGCTTTCTTCTTTTGCTGTCCTGTCTGTCTTCATTTCGTGCTCTGTCCCCATTCCGTCCCTTGGTTTTCCAACTTTTTTTCTCAGCTGTTTGCAGATATGATTTTGATATTTGGATACTTGCTTGCCATAAACAAGTTACAGATCAAAGTTTGAATTTGGTTTCGATCCATTCATTTATTACTGAGTTATGGCCTTGGACTTAAAAAAATTCATAAATTAATGACAAAGTGGTTTCTTAACACCTGGGGTGTTAGTATTCGTCGTTCTGCATGTCCAACATACACCAGTGTTTGGATAACCACTCGCCAATGCGCAGCAAAATTTGCTGTGGGCGACTAAATATTGAAAATCTTTCGCCACATGGCGAGCGACTTTCCCCCCCGAAATATTCATGTTTCATTTGCATTTTAATAAATTACTTTCCGTTTTTGAGAAAACCCGTTTTAACCAAGATTAATTTTAGTGTCTTGTTCAAATAAACGCATGTAGGCCATTAATCGATTGATTGATTTATAACTTTACGTTCCCGTTATGAGAATATTTCACTCATGCTGGTGTCGTCACCAATGCCGATGAAGGGCTGCAAATCTAGGCCTGTTGCTAGGCACTCATGCGCTTTTTGAGCAGGAGGGATACTATTACCATGCACATTCTTGCCTGATGCGAGACTAGGTTTTTGCAGTCCGGATCCCCATTGGGTAGCACTTTATCGATTGGGTGTCTCGTTGTCCCCAAAAATAAAAGAAAAGCGACCGTAAGGTTACTTTAGGGAGTATGACTCCAAAAATCCCTATTCGTTTCTCAAAAGGTAAGAATTAGACCTTGGCCTGAAGGATGTACCACTGACAAGCGGGCTACGTTTGTTTAGTAAAAAGCATGACGAAATATAAACGAGAGAGGAATTTGGAGCATTAAAAATATTTGACATTTATTTTCTGACTGGAATTTTTAAAAAATTGTATTTTATCGCAATGTGGGCTCCTGGATTCCAATGTTGGGCCCCGTAAGTTAGGGGCCACATGGCCGCCTGAATTCCCAAATGTTAACCACAACTGCATTAACAACGTAGGGTTGTCCGTAAAAGTTCGTGGACCAAGCCTTAATTTATATAAACGTAAGTTATAGATATTTATCATTAAGTATTTATTAAACCATTTACTATATGTGAATTATGAAATTGTAAAATTTGTCCGATTTTTATGTATAATTATAAAAGTATGAACTTCGTTTTAGACGTGGATGGTGACCCGGAGCACGGCAAAATTTAATTGAAAAAAAGTAGTTTATAATTTCAATACAGTTCATTTTATTTTGGAATTCCGCGAATCATTGAGATTATTTTGTACATCATGTGTTCTAAGAGTTTCAAATGATCAAACCTTGCTAAATTGAACGTTCAAAGTAATCGAAATAGCAGAGAAATCGAGGTTTGGATCTCTTAGACCAGTTTCGTATTTTGGTTCGAAAAAATAGACGTTTTCGGAAAAAGGATGGAGCAGAAAGCAGCGATAAAATTTTGTGTAGATTCGGAAAAAAACACCCCAAATAGGACCATGATTCCGTATACAGTCACGCAAAAACATTGTAATGTGGGTTGTTCATTAGTGTTAGCGATTATCAAAAGATTTTTTGGAGTGGAAGGGACAGTTTCCGGGGATGGCATGCGTGGAAGGAAGACCATCTTTCGAGATATGCGTGCTTGCGAAAAATTGAACTTCGTGACGTTGCTTGACCAGTGATACGGCGGACTAACAGTTTCGTTGAAATGCTGAGAAATTGATTTACCGGTCCATGCAAATTTTTATCCCATGATCTATATATGAATTACGTTGAACGCAGCAATCATTATCAAATGTGCTACCAGTAAGGTATCCAATATTCAGGGTTTAATATACTAAGCACAATATCTGCGCACAATCTACATATTGATAGGGCTTTCATATTTCAGATTTGTATATTCTTCAGAGAGTACTATTGACAATGATTGATAGGTTGTACATGTAAACTGACTACCGAAACAGCCAGTCTTAACATTAAGAAAGTATAAAGTATTGCATATGCCCTGCAGGCTTGTAACTTGTCCAATTTAACATGCCTGCCTGTAACTTTACCAGGCCCAGGGACATTGGACTAGATTATTTTGAAGACTTTTTACTATTATTCAACAATTTTTATGATAGAAGTAACCCTTTTCCTAGTGCTAATTGTGCAAGTTAGTGGAAAGTGATCAGAGATGCAAGTTTTCATTAATAATAACCAATTTTGAAATTGTTAATATTTGATGAACCTAATGATGAAGAAATAGGATTTTTTCATTGCATTGTTTTTTTTTGTTTGTTGTTGTTTGGTTTTTTTTTTCTTGTGAAAGGAAGGTAAGGTGGTATAATGAAGCTTTTTGTTAAAATATAGCAGTCAGTTTCTTTTTGTTGTGTGTTATGTACTAATAACCAAACAAACATGTACAGAGGGTCCCATATAATCTGATATCACTTAGTTGTATGTTTCGGTCAATCTAACATAATATTGCTTTACAGCTGGGATCGGATTGTACCAGAAACGTACGTCTTAAGAAATACAGAGGAATACAGAGAGCTGATGAAGAAGTTAGCAGATACTACAAAGAAATAGTGAGTACTGATATCAGAATTCAAGGTATAAGGTCAGGCCAAAAAAAATATATAAATGTGTTTCTGTTGACATCCAAGTGAAAATTTGGGTAGGATAGTATGAAATAAAATACATCTTTACTCAAGCTCTATTTAAATTTACTCTTTTCCCTTAAATGCCACCTTTGACGCACTGGCGCAATTTCTTCCTTAAAGGCCCTTTCTATTTGCTTTCCCCTTAGAGGTTTTTTGAATATGAAATAAAAAGCACTGATGTATGGTTTAAAAGTTGATTTTATAACAGGTTTAGAATGTTCAAACATCTAACAAACTACACTGTATTATATCAATGGATTTGTGATAAATTCAAACCTTCTATCTACATTGCCAAAAAAAAAAACAATACAAGCTACTTGTAAGAAGAAATGCAGGTGCAAACAGGTATATTGAAAAAATTATTGTTTTTAACTTCAGAAATCAAATAAATTGAAATAATAAGTATAAAACATATTTTAATTTAGTGGTACTATATATTGATGTTCATATGAAATTTTATGATTTTATATTCGATACGTAGAAATGCACAGGTAAGGTTTTGTAAACCTCACACCATGGCAACACAGCCAAAAACATGTAAAACACACAATTCCAGAACAGGAAACATTGCATAATCAATTGTGTACATGTCCCCTTATCCACTTGGGGATGTGTATAGTACACAACCCACATTTTGGGGTCTAATTAAGCTCTGTTGATTGAGTGCATCAAAAGGTGGCATTAAGGAAACGAGGGGTGCGTCAAAACGTGGCATTAAGGGGAAATGGATAGAAAGGTCTAAGGGGAAAAGAGTGAGTACACCATTCTGATCACCATCTCCATACATATGTTACCGGTATTTTAAGATTTTGTATAGGATTGGCCAATTTTTCACATTTAATGGAACTTTTGAATAAGCTTCAAAATGATCTACAGTAGTACTTATGAATTGTTTGCAAGTGTCAACTTAAAAACAATGTATATTCAATATCCTCTTGAGCAATATGTTGTGTCATGGCGTGGCACCTTTCCTTTTAAATCAGACAGAAAATAGTTGGCAGAATTTAAACGTACAATAACTTCTAGGGGGTGGAGCTTAGCTGTACAATAACTTCCAGGGAACTGTACTATAACATTTAACAAAAACATAGAAAGGCAACAATTTTGTAACATTTATTCAGTGATAAGAAAGTGCAGTATACAAACAAATTAAGTATGTAGTACAGCTCAGGTGGAAATTAATTTGCCAACTGGTGTCAGTGGGCTATTTTTGGAGTGGGCAGAACACAGTGGGCTGTAAATATAATTGCATAAAACTTGGGTAAATGTCCACTCCCAATGCCCACAGTGATTCCAAGTGGCCAGCCCACAGTAGAAAGTGGGCATTCCAAAATCACCCTGAGCTGTACTGTAACTTATGTTTTCAATTAAATCACAGATTTGCAGATGATGGATTCAAACAAACAACCACCCCCTCCCCTGATATTAAGAAGGGCAGACAACAAAGTAAAAACAGGTGTTTAGTTTACCACCCCTCCCTGATATTAGAAGGGCAGACAAAAAACAGGTGTTTAGTTTGAAAAAAAAAACAAAACCAATTTCACAGATTTAGAAGTAGTCACTTGTCTGATTGGATGACTACAAAGTACATTTACTTGTCCATCAAACTTCATACTGATGCAGTACAAGTGAACAAACATAAATGTTGGGTTCTGGTGTCTGTAAACATTCTGTTATGAAAATGACCCAAGGTGTATCAAACAAACATATATCTCAACCTCTATACATCATTACATGTATCAGTATGTCTTTACAGTCGGATTAACAGTGCACGTAACAGGAGAATCGACCGAATTTTAAAAAAGGCCTTCAGAGGAAAGCCACCTTTATTTGAAGATGATGGAGACAGCCCGTATGAGGATGATGATTATATTAGCTCGGAGAGCGAGGAGGAGAAAACGGATGTAGACGAAATGGATGACAGAGAGGGTACCGATTCAGTGGAACAGACACAAAATGGTTCTGTCCAGGAAACAGAAAATCAGGTTGGTTGTATGAAGGAGCATGGTTTTAAAACTTATTTTGTACATGTATACAACAAATTCATTTCATTCATTTCATATTCTTGAACAGCAAGAGCCAAAAAAACCCAAAACAAAACAAAAAACCCATTAAATTTTTGGTCCTTATTACATGCTTTACAGAAATAGGGTAGGGAGGTTGGAATAATTTAAAGCTCACATGAGCTGAAAGCTGGAGGGAGGTTTTCTGATCTCTTGTCCATCTGTAAACTTTAAAAATGTTTGACTTTTTCTCTAGATCCACAAGGCTATTTTCAGCTAAACTTGCCACAAAGCATGCTTGGGTAGAGAGGATTGCGTAAATGAAGTGTCAATATTGAAGAATTAGTCAATTCTTTGTCAGTTTTTGAAAAACTTTTCAAGAACGACTGGGCCAAATTCAATCAAACTTGATACAAATCATCCATGGGTAGAAAGGATTCTTCTTCAAATGAAGGGCCAGGCCCCCTTTAAATGGAAGATAATCAAGAAGAAGTGTAAGTAGGGTGGTGTCATTTAAAAATCCTCTCAAGAACCACTGGGCCAGAAAAGTTCAAATTTGCTTGAAAGCTTCCTTACATAACTGTAGATTCATGTTTGTTCAAATCTTACTATCATGCCCTCTTACCCGAGGTTGTAGGATGGGACCACAATAGGGGATAAAAGTCATTTATGCTAATATGCAGGTAAAATCTTTAAAAATCAATTTAGAATTCAGAAAAGTGGAAATCGACATGAATGCTTCAGATTCAGATTTGTTGAAATTATAGTCCTTGGGGTAGGGTGTAGACACAATAGAGTATCAAGGTTTTATATGAGAATATACAGGAAATTGATTAAAACAAATTTTTTTCAAATGTAACAGGGTCACACTAAATTAAATCCAAGAGGGTCATGCTACATTAAATCCAATTGTAAACGCTCTCAAGTTGTTTTGATTCAATTTTTTTATGCCTCTTTGACTATAGTCAAGGGATTATCTTGTCTGTCTGTCCAAGATTTTAACCTAATACTCATAACTTTTGAGTGACAAGTCTTTATTATTAGTCCCCTACCGGTTTGTAACCGTAGGGGACTATAGCTCTCTTCATTTGTGTCTGTCTGTCTTCATATCTGTCTGTCCCCATTCCGTCCCGTTGGTTTTCCAGTCTTTATTATTAGTCCCCTACCAGTTTCTAACCGGAGGGGACTATAGCTTTCTTCTTTTGTGTCTGTCTGTCTTCATTTCTGTCTGTCCCCATTCCGTCCCGTTGGTTTTCCAGACTTTTTTTCTCACTGTTTGCAGATATTATTTTGATATTTGGTACATTGCTTTGCCATACCAAGTTACAGATCAAGTTTGAATTTGGTTTCGATCCATTCATTTATTACTGAGTTATGGCCCTTGGACTTAAAAAAATTCATAAATTAATGTAAAAGTGGTTATTTACACTGGGGGTTAAGTACGCGTTCTGGCATGTCCAACATTACACCAGTGTTGTGGATAACCACTCGCCAATGC
>CAJDSM010060902.1:12417-32158 GCA_903981925.1 Ostrea lurida | reverse complement strand
TCGCTTAAAATGAGTTACATAGACTCATGAAAACTTTGTACTCTGCTTCAGCATGATAAGCAAGTCAACATTGTCTTTGTTTGTAAAGTTAATTTATACTTGTCACTTTTAAAATGAACTTAGGGTTTCTAGTATCAACATCTGGGAGAATCTTACTTATACTCCAAGCACATACTGAACTAAAGATGAATTTCTTCAATCACTTTTTGTTTTGAATACCTTTCCAATATTCCAAAGCATAGGGATCAATTTGAAATACCATACCTTACTGATTCCCAAATTTACTAAGAATCCTTACAGCAACAAGAATAATCGCTTGGTTCTACTAAGTGCTCTACAACCACTCAGCTAAGTATAGTGCTTCCCATGAACTATGCACAGTGCACAATATAAATGCACCTCTGTGTCACTTCCCACCATCATGACGTCACAATTGAAAAGTACGTCATGACGTACAATCTTAACAGTTGCATTGGGGGAAACGTTTTATGAAATATTTCTAAATCATTACTTACTAAGTTTAATCAAGTGACATGGATGTATAATAAACAATTTATTGTCCTTCTAAATTATGTATTCCTTGTTTGTTTTAACCAAATCAACTCTCCAATTCTCTATGTATTGATTATGAAATTGATAATCATATTAATTGTGACCTTGAATCGCCTCCATATCTTCTCTAATTTCCGATCATGCACTGCGTTTTAGGAACTCCATATCTACGTTAATTTTCCCCCACGAAACAGCTAAGAAAATGTGGTAAAATTGCAACCGATATACAACGTGCATGACGATGCGCTGGAGTATTATATATTTATTGAATATTAAGATGTGAGCGGGAGAACCTTCTGAAGTTAAATCGGAACAATCCTTCCCGTATACAATATTCTTGCATACTGTCCGAAAAATTTGAAAGCTATGCCGCGTTGTTTGCATTTTAAACCCTTTCTTTTATACGAGAAGTTTTCCCAAACTTTCGATTTATTGTAAAGTTAACTTTATTTCATTAATTATCATAAGGTTGGCTTGTATTTAGGTCGTACCTCGTTGCAATTTTGCAATTAATACAATACATTTTTGTGTAACATTCTAAAGTATGGATATCACGTGTAGTTCATCGTTGATACATATAGTTACAACCAATTCTTCGAGTGTATTATAGAGGTTCTGGTCGGGCATGTGAGCATCAGCTGGAAATATGCACTGAAATAATATTGTGAGTTATCTCGAGAATATGAAAAGTCTGATAAATCAAAATTTACGGACATAGATAATTATCATTCGAATGAGTACATCGATTCGCGTTCCAATTAACACTTTAATTATATGCACTTATTTTTGGTTTTTGCTCTGGACTCACGAGATCGTCGCCGTCCTGATCAAAATTGTATGGAAGTCAGTGCATTGCTGACGTCACTCGTGACGGCCGTCTCAATAATTCTTAGACGGCGAATAGCAAAATAAGACGACCCATCGGCGGAACGTTTATTCTTTTTTAGTGAATTGAAACTAACATTTCGTCATACTGTGCTTGTCTACATTTTGGGCCTCGAACAGAACAAACAAACTTATTAGGTTTGTTACTTGACCCTGTCTACAGAAATATTGTCGGGTTGTTCCACCCGATCCAATAAAAGGCTCGGCTTCGCCTCGCTTCCATGGAATGAACAAAAATCCGACATAATTGCTGTAGACAGTGCAGTAACAAAGCCTAATAAAGTAATAATCGTATGCTTTAAACGTTATTTATATATGTGACGCCTTAATTCACGTTGTGAGAAGCGCTCTGTCCTTACTACTAACGAGACTAACTAACAGCTGTTAAGTAGAGTCACTTCAAGATACTGTTTCCACTACAAATTCCAGAAGTAGTGTCATCAAGATGTGGATTCTCAAAAAAAACTCCAAAAGAGCTTATAGAAAGCTTCATCACAAGATTTTTTCTAAAATTGACGGCATCAAACGTATGATTTTCTCCAAATTATACAAACAATTCTCTCTACTGATAAATTAAAGACCTAGGCTTTAATCAGATATGATAATGCTGTTTTACACAAAGTACGGCATCCGAAAATTACTAAGTTTCTGGACGTTGGGAAACAAGATGCATATTTCTATCAAAACCACTCTGAATTGCCCACCCAAGAAGCTCTGAACGTAGATTTAGAGAAAGCATGCTTGGTTTCTTATAATAATCCTTTATGTAGTCCTTTGAGGAACTATGTCGTCCAACATTTTTGGTATCCTATGGGCACTAATTGTGCCCCTTTGGTTGGCAGACTTATTTTTATACTCATACGGAAGCAAATTTGTTCAAAAAGCTGTTACGGGTAAAACAAAAACTTGCCGTTGTCCTTTCCAACTTACTTATAGGTATGTAGACGATGTCTTATCAATGTAACAATCATATATTTTCACAAGTTGTCCATTGATATAATCCTGACGAAACCTCGAAATCAAACGGACACCACATAATCTGACAAGATGTGCTTCATATTTCGATTAATTTTACTTAATATTGACTCTGAGGATGTGCAGACTGACTACTACAGTTATATGAATAAACATGATGATTTTGGATTTGCAAATCGTCACTATTCTTTTTCTATAGTAGTAAATGTACCAACTATTCGCCTGCTTATTGGTGTGTATGTTTCTCAGCTGATTCGATACGCAAGGGCATGCCAATGCGTATGATGATTTTTTTCAAAGCGAAGCTAACTACTAAACCAAAAAAGTTTGATGTGCAGGGTTATAACGAATCTCGTTTAAAGTCATCATTTCGCAATTCTAACGGTCGCATAAGACCTGTTTTGCGATTACAAATTACACGTAAGTCATATATTGCTGATTGTTTCATACCCTTTGTTAGACGTCATTTTCCTACTAGATTTGACGACGGGTAACCCCGTTTCTTTGTTTCGACTACGGCTCGCGGCGGTGTGACCGGTTAGCAGAGGATGCTTATCCTCCAGATGTGCAACCTGATCTCTGCCTTCGCTTTTGTCGAAGGAGTCGTGTTCCTACACTTGATTTTGTCGTCTGTTTTGTTTTTGGTGGGTTTTTTTTTGGGGGGTGGGGCTATGATTACGTTTTAATACTTTGTTCTTCGCCCCTTTTATATTGCAATATATTTAAATAAGATTTTTCTCTATCACTGAATTTAAGATGTGAATCTCCATGGAGAAATAATAATGTAAATTAACAAAGAGGCCCATGGACCACATCGGCACCTGAGCACTGCTTTCACTAAGAGCAGGTAAGTAGCAACTTAAATCCGTATTGTGGTCCCACCCAACCCACGGAGGGGAAAGGTGGGGCGGCATTATCTAAACGAAACTGAAATATTATTCAATACCCAGGAAGCTTTCTTGTAAAATATCTACTCGTCTGGTCAATGAAGAAGATCTTTAAAAAGAATTCCCCTATATTCTGCCTGTAAATATGATCACCTTATTGTGCCCCTCATTAAACACCCCTGGGTCAATCGATTTGAACAAACTTTTATCTTTAGCAATATCAAGAAATGCTTCTGGCCCAATCGGTTCTTGAAAAGATGATTTAAAAAGAGTTTTCCCTATATAACTGTGGATATTATTGTCGTGGGGGGGCTCAATGTTTCCGTGGATTTCGGTGGGTCATCCTTACCCCCGAATTTAAAGTCCCCACGAACATTCTTGAGTATATCCTATTGTAGGCACGTACATATGTAACTTATAAGATAAGGTACCCACGAAATTAACGTCCCACGAACGAGTAAAATTTTGGTGTACCCACGAACATTGCCACCACGAATTAAAATGATTCCACAGTAAATCAATATGTAAAACTTTGATCCCCATTGGGGCCCCATCTGTATCCCCCGGGAGTATAAGTTTGAACAAACTGAATCTCCACTGTTACTCAGAAAGCTTTCATATATTTTCAGCTTTTCTGGCCAAGTGGTTTCTTTTGAAAGAAAATTTTTAAAGATTTTCCCCCATATAAGCATAGGCCACGGGCGGGTGTGGACCGGTCAGCAAGAGGATGTCTTACTCCTCACAATGGAACCTGATTCCCTACCTTGCTTTTGTCGGAGGTCCGTGTTGCCCTACCACTCGATTTGTATATGCTTTTTTGGATTATGATTACTTTACACAATTGTTAACTTCGCCTTTTTGTATGTAAAAACTTGAATCCCCTATTGTGGCCCCTCATCGTACCCCCGGGGGTCATGATTTGAACAAACTTGAATTCTCCACTATATCAGAAAGCTTCATATGAATTTTCAGCTTCTGCTGGCCAGTGGCTTCTTGAGGAAGATTTTCAAAATGCGCTTATAACTTCTTAAAGACAGAAGGATAAATAGCACGCATTTTCCCCGCTAAATGGTTAATACAGGATTTTAATAATTTTCGAATAGATTTGATCCATTCAGACAAAGTGTCAAACTCCTCTCCCTCTTATGTTGTTCAACGTCTGGCGTATTCTTCCACAGAATTCATGATAGTCTTGACATTTTGCGAAGTTCTCGGAATTTAGGACCTTTTAAAATAAGAGACTTAAGATCCTGAATATAAAATATGTCTGCCAATAAGGGGGCACACGGCGGGTCAGGCCGGTCAACAGAGGATGCTTACTCCTCCATGGCACCTGATCCTATCTTCGCTTTTGTCGGAGGTCCGTGTTGCCCTACACTCGATTTTGTATATATGTTTTTTGGGACTATGGTTACGTTTAACGCATTGTTTACTTTGCCAAGTTATATCGTATAATATCCTATCATACCATATCGTATAATATTATAGCATACCATATCGTGTAATATCATATCATATCGTATCATATAGTATAATCTTCACTATTTCTCTTCAAACCTCATTCACTCTAAAACAGAACAGCATATGTGCAGTACGCCAGGCAAGCTTGAAGGAGCAGCCGTTGTTTATTTATTTATACACAGCATTTAATATATATACAAACATAATATCCATAGCACCATAATATTCATAGTATTAAGATTGTACGTAAATACCTCACGGTTCGTTATCATATGCCCCTATCCTAGGAGTTAAAAACCGCCCAGGAAAAACCATAGACGAGTAATTATGGAATCCTGTGTCCGACGCAATGTTAATAACCTCTAAGGGAGAATGCCGGACGTGCATCCGTTGTACAATCTATGAAAAAATATGTATCTTTCAATATCAGTTTGATTAAAGCTGAAAATACACAACAAAAATATGAATATACTAGTAAATATATAATTCCCAAAAAAAAAACTTTTCTTCCCGTGCGCTCACGTCGGTAAAGCTGGCTTAGAACGACCAAACACTACACCCTATACTGTAATCCCATTGGCCGTCTTATGACCACGCCCACATATACTAAGGCTATTCCAATCGAATACGTTCCTATCATACAATGTTTTCCCGCTATTCTACGAAACGCGGGAAAACTTTAGTATAATCTTCACTACTTCTCTTCAAACCTCATTCACTCTAAAACAGAACACCATATGTGCAGTAAGCCAGGCTAGCTTAGATTACAAAATTCAAAAGTTAGTATAGATAAACAGACGGGGAAAAATGATAATAGCAAAGCGCCTGTATTGTACACTTATTTTTAAGTAAATAAGAATATGAGAAATCACAAACCCAAGTTTTTAGAAACAGATAATCTACTCTCTAAACTGTCCTTAACATAACCGTCTTTTGCTGACTCTGTAATCCACCTCCCGTGTTTTTCCAACACCGATCACTTATTTTCGAGTTAGCCGCTGCCGTAGAACCACCCGCGCGCAAGGAGTGAACACTTATATTCACATTGCCCATAACTGATTTGAGTTTTGACAAAATGCACTCCCTTGCTCGAGTATACATCAGTTTCTTGTTTTGTAAATCAGTCCGATGCCCTCTTTTGATTTAAATATTGCTTAATAAGAAATGCTGAGAGTCTTTGTCGATGTTTCCTATTTCGTAGTAACGCAACAGCATTTTAACTGGACATGCTGACGTAGATCCAGAGGCTATAACTATTTCGTTTCCCTGCCTGTATTGATCTGTTTTACTCTTTCGAATGAATACCTTGATATAGTTTTCCATAAACACAATGTCGGAACAAAATAACGAACTGAGCTCTCAAATCTTAAAAAACCTGCCAAAAGATAACAGAATCATGGAAATATCTCTGATATATGTAAGATTGGTACTATTTTTATGAAGATTACACAAAGTAATTAAATCATTAACAAAAACTACTTCTTTCTTGATCATTTTTGGTTTGTTGTGACGTCTAGAAATGTCTAATAAATTTTTAATAAATGGATGGTCGGTAGGGTCCGAGTATCCAAGAATGGAATGCGCCCACTTTATGGCATAAACGGCACTTGACACAACATGGAAAGAACATCCTATGTTAATAAGATGAGTTAGATACAGTGAAACATGTACGGAATTCGTCGGAACCGACAGTTTCTTTTTATTTGTAATAAATCAGCACCATCTGTTGAAAGCTGAAATGTATTTTTGCTGGAGTTCACACTCTTGGATTCTAATAGAAAATCGCACAACCTCTTTGTTAGAATGGCATTGTCCGAATCGTTCACATCTACTCCCGCTGATTTAACAACTTCTTCTATGGCGCTCTCCAAGTCTAGCTCTGCAAAACAAATACTGACTCATAAAATCAAAATTCTAATATGACAATAACCATATCAAATAATTTGTCGCCCCCCAAAATACCATTTTCACCTCTACCCCTTTGGGTTATCAGAGATGTAACATACTTAAATTCTTTAACATAACATTGTCAATCATCACCCTTTTTTAAAAGGGGCCAAAAAAGGGGCGGATTTCCATAAAGGGACAATTAAGGTCCCCTTACCTTTATTTGACCTTAACTTAATAATCGTCTTATTGACAAGCCTGGGAAGGGGTACCAACCAATTGTTATCTTCATCCAAAAACTGCATTAAAGCATCGACCCCAATAGTTTTAGAGCACCACCACCTTGAATTAAATTTACAACATGTAGTATTGTAATAAGTCGCGAATCTATCGCACGTATGAGGTCCCCACAGACCATCAATATCCTCAAAAAATTGAGGTCTAATTCCCCAGTCATCGCTATCAAAGCATCTACTCAAAGCGTCTGCTTTCTTGTTTTTCACCTCTTGGTATCCACCCGCCATTTAGAGACACATGATATAGTGCACACTTGTCACATATTTCCTTTGCAATCCTATGCAAATAAGGCTTTTTACTGCCCACCTTTAGAATTCTATCAACATTTTTGTTATCTGTGTACCAACTGACTTGTTTGTCATGAATACTTTCTCCTATAGTATTCAGCGATCTATTTATAGATTCTAGTTCTCTCCAAGTAGAATTTAGACAAGATTCTGACTCGTCCACAAACCAAACATTCCGAACCATCCAACACTTCATAAACGCACCGAAAATGATCAACACACTGTAAACATTTAAATCGTATCTATACCCTGACTTTTTATGTCACACCATTTAAATCCATTAGATTTCTTTCCAAAAAAGCAACTCCTCTACAGAATCTGAACCTAACTTAATGGAAGAGTTCCAACTTATCCTTGACTGTATGTCATTGTACAAACACCTTGTGTAGAAACTTACCGCATGTCCTATAGCGGCTTCCATAGAAATGATTCTGACCTGTAATGCTTGCTATACATCTGACATTGAAAATAGTTTGACCTAATTCAACCTTGTCCAACACTGACTGGACACACCTGAGTATTTTTGCGTTCGTGTCGAAGTAAACCTTGATTACTCCCTATCGGTATTCCACCTAAAAACCTAACATATTAAATTTGTTGCGGTTGCCAAACACATTTTGTATGCGCTACTATAAAACCTAACTGTGGCAGCGATTTTTGGATAAACCACTAAGACTGACTGCATCTTGAAAAATGTTTTGAACCTGCCAGACCGTCATCTAAATACATGATAACTTTAATTCTCTAATCCCCTCCAATACTTCACAACTTTCCTTAATACTTTTGTGAAGATGAATGCCGCAGATGAAATACCAAAAGGTAATACGTTAAACACAAAATATCTGCTAACCCCATTATGTTTCCAATGAAAACCCAAATACTTCCTATGTGCTCAAATATTTCTTTATGGATGACTAGGCTGACTTGAGATCGAAACTGAATAAAAAATCGCCCTTACATCAACATGTCCTTGCATTTTTTCGTATCTTCCATTCTGAAATTGAAATTATGTATACATTGGTTAAATATGCCTGCAATCTAAAACCAAACGAGTTTTACCAGCTGTATTGAATGCAACTGTTAATGGATTTCTACACAAGGAATATCCTTGACCTCAGTCACAACATCCCTTTTCAAGGAGCTTTTGTATTTCTTCATAGACAATACTACCCGTTATCCCGAGCAGATTTGTTATTGTTCAAAAATACGCTACTCGGAATACACTTAAATGGTATTCTATAACCGTTTTTCAAAATATCCAAAATGTATTCATCTACACTATGTTGTCCATTCTGACAAATGATTTTTAAGACTACCACGACTTATACTTTCGCCTACTGTCTCTGAAAATGTATTAACTTGCGCAGTTGCGTTTTGTTTTCTTGTGAAGTTAAATGACCACCATAAATCGTATTGCAAATATCATTGGTATTTCTAAAATACTTATCTTGGAAGTGATTTCTTTGTTTGTGCTTCTTTAGCCCAGTGTCCTGTTAGACCGCATTTGAAACAGGTCCCTGGCTTTTTAGTGACCTCCTTTCTGCTCGAACGCTCCTGTCCGTGCTCGCCTCTGTCAGGCAGTGAGTACGGCATGCTACGTCGCTGACTCCTAGCCTTCTGTGTCGCTTTCGTCTTTTAGCTTTTCTCTGCTCGAGTCTCAGCTTCAGAATTCTCTTCTCATCTTCATCATCTGAAGCCATTTCATGCTGCGTATATTTCTTGAACAGTTCCCCACCGTGTTTAGATGATCCGCTAATTTCACTAACTTTTGTCTATTATTGAATATTGTATACCGTCTGAAATGAGTTGAAAAAGCTGACTCTGCGTCACCGTCATTTATCACTTGTATTGGCTTCACGAGCTTTTCCTCACTGAATTGTTAAACTTATACTGAGCCTCGTTTCCTTTTCGTTTGAAAACAAAAGTCTTATCAAGTAAGCTGCCTGTAACTTGAGAGTGCTGCTCGTGTTTTGTTTCTGCTGCTTGCACATTTTTTGCTCCAACGAAGTAAGTTTTGAATCCATCATGTCCGAAACCCGATTAACAGGGCGTCTAAGTGCGCTGTCTCCATTGCTGCTCCTGCAAATTTTCCCCGTGCGCTCGCACGGTGGGTAAAGCTGGCTTAGAATGACCAAACACTACATCCTATTGTAATTTCCATTGGCCGTCCTATGACCACGCCTACATATACAAAGCTATTCCATCAAATACGTTCCTATCATACATATTTTCCCCGCTATTCTAGGAAACGCGGAAAACGTTTATTGCTGTTTATTTACATTCGCTGAAATATTTTCTCTTTATGTTTTCCTTGAGATTGACATACGTGTTTATCATCAATAAATGCATGTTGTTTAGAAAATGCATGAAAATATAAATTCCAGACAGAGTTGCTGCTAAACGGTAGGGGTCTAATACTAAGAACTTAATAGGACTTTTTGCCGAAATGCAGATAAAGGAATCAAGATGGCGGCTATGAGATACCTTGGCATTGCAACAAACAAATCATAACCCATGTTGAGCGGGTTAATCGGACTTTTTTTGCGATCCTAGTTTACTTCATCACTCAATAAACCAACAAGACAACAAGCATTGATTGCTTATATTTCTATTTTTCGTGCATCTTTCTAAAACGATATAAACTTGATTAAAGTACTTAACAATATATGTTGATTCCATTTCTTTACTTTAAACAGAACAGTCAATTCACTTTTGACATGGAATCGCTTCCATATTTGGTAAAATGACCATGCGGACAGGCGATACTGACACAAACCGGAGCCAACTATTCTGCAACAAACAACGTATGCATTTATTTAAGGATGAAGCTATTTTGGACCTAGGTTAATAGATATAGATCAAACTTGGTGCAGTGTAATCGCTTTATAATCCGCGAAGCGGATTATATTAAGTGTAAAACTGCTCCAAATTAGATTATACGTATAACTAGGTCAAAAATTGGCTTCATTCCATATAATTTAACTTAGAAACTTGCAATTTAACGTTATATGATGAATAACGTGAGATGATTAAGGATTTTGCATGTGGCGCCAATCGAAATTTTACCGTAGCAACAAAGTAGACAACAACATCGCACCATGCATTGTGACGTCATTCTAGGACGTCACAAAAGCAAGTTAGATTATATGAAAATGAATTGCTGTTGCTTTCGATCTTGTTTACCAGGCCAATCAAATTGCTTGTAAGTCACATGAAATTATTGGATGATAAATGCCATGTCAATCTTAAAAGGAGATACAGGAGAAAAAGAATCAGTGAATGTAATGTATGTCGGGTCATAGATTTTGAAATAATAACGAAGACCAACAACTTCTTTATAAACATTTTAAACCTTCTCCCCGACCATCCATCTTATCTATGAACAGTGAGATTATAAGAAGTGAAATTTAATCATCAACCAATTATCCAATCAATTAAGTACACCTTTCCGTAGACACGAGAATAATACTGGATAGGAAACTAGGCACTGCTTTCCATATGGGTGCAATGACAATATGCGAAGCATAGGGAAATATTTCTAGTCCACAGTGTTAACAATGTAAATATGTGATGGGACCTTTTTTACCAATACACCTAGCGTAAACGTAGTCATGGACATCGTTTCGTACAACAAACTATAATAGCATGATGTTTCCTTTGACTCCCTTTAACCATTCATGAATAAAACCATTGGGTTCCCCATCACATTGCACCAAACCTTTACTCTGTTTCCTTCGAAAAATTTTGTTATGAATTCATAGAAAAAACTAAAGCTAGGTCTACTTGGTTTCCTCAACACCGGAATACAGACTTGATTATATAATTGGGGATTTGCCATCACAGACTCTTGTTCACCCGATTAATGAATGAAGTGTAACTCAAGAAACCTCGCCGATTCCTACATCTAAATTTGACAACATAGGATGATGCTGTCAACATAACAACATCCTCAACCATAAAAGTACAGTCCTCATTCCGCCTTATTTAAGATGAAACCACACCTTGTATTTCATATAGATATAATTCCACTATTGCACCAAGTTATTTAATTACAAACAGACGTGCAGGTGCCTAGATATTTGAACAATTATCAACGAAATCTCCAAAGTGTACATGTTCCTCTTCCTCATTTAATTATGGTCCCCGCTGGTCATATTATTACGGGATATAAATATAGTCCAAAATGAGGATCTTAAGTCCCTTATTTAAAAGGTCCTAAATTTCAATAAACCTCGCTCATTTAATTGGCGACATAATTTCATGACTATCATAAATTGTCAAAACCGAATACGCCAGACGTTGGCAAAATCGAGGGAGAGGGCTTGACACTTTGTCTGAATGGATCAAAATATTCGGAATTATTAAAATCCAGTCATTACCATTTAGCGGGGGAAAATGCGTCTATTTATCCTTTTAAGTGGTAAATGAGTTACATAGACTACATGAAAATTTGTACTATTTCCAGCTGATAAAGCAAGTAACAACATTGTCTTTGTTTGTAAAAGTCACTATTATACTTGTCTTTTAATAATAGGGTTTACTTAAACATTTGGGAATCCTACTTATACTCAAGCAATTCTGACTAAAGATGAAATTCTTCAAAAATCACTTTCTGTTTTAAATACTTTCAATATTCCTGAAGAGTCAGGATTCAATTTGAATACCCCCTACCTTTACTGGATTCCGAAACTGCATATAGAATCCTTAACAAACAAAGATACATCGCTAGTTCCAGTAAGTGCTCTACGCAGCCTCTTTCTCTCTTTTGACTAAACTACTAAAGCTATCAAAAAAATTCTTCTTCAGAGATACTGTTCCACTACATATTCCAGAAGTGGTGTCAATCCAGAATGTGATTCTTAAAAAAACTCTAAAAGAGGCTTTTGGATGACCTAAAATCACAAGAATTTTCAAAAATTTACTGGCATCAAAACGGTATGATGTTCCTCGCTACACTTTACACAACGATTCCTCACGATAAAATTAAAATCTAGGTTTTCAGATTATAGGATAATTGCTTTTTAAACAAAAACGGCACCCCGAAAATACGAATTTCTAGTCGTTGGGAAACAAGACACATAGTTTGTTAGCAAACACTCTGATGGTGGCCCAACAGTACTCGAAGTAGATATTAAGAAGCATGCTTGGGTTTCTTATAGATAATATTTATCGTAGTCTTTGGAGACCAAGTCTTCCAAAATCCGTAGGTAAATTCCTATGGGCAACTAATTGTGCCCCTATCTGGCAGACTTATTTTTATATTCAGTACGAAGCAGAATTTGTACAGAAACTGTTCAGGGATAAAATACAAAAAACTTGCCGTGTCCTTCAACCTTACATATAAGGTATATAGATGATGCTGTTATTCAATTAACATCATCAATCATGTTTCCACAATTATGTCCATTTGATATATCCCCGAAGAACTCGACATAAAGGACAACACAGAAATTGAACATATCTGCTTCATATTTGGATATTTTTTACTTAAACATTGAACTCTAATGCAGACTGACAACTACATTCATATGATAAGCGTGATGACTTTGAACTTTGCAATCGTCAACTTTCCCTTTTCTATGTAGTAATATATACCATATCACCTGTCTTATGGTGTTTATATCTCCCAGTTGATTCGTTAATCAAGAGCATGCTATGCGTACTGCGGACTTTTTTAAAAGCGAGCCAACTACTAACAAAAAAAAAGTTGATGCTCAGGGTTATAACTAATTCGTTAAAGTCATCAATTCACAAATTCTACGGTCGCTATAATGACCCTTGTTTGCGCATTACAAATTATCACTAAGTCATATGTTTGACTGATTTGTTCAATACCACTTTGTTAGACTGTCATTTTCCTAACTAAGATTTGACTACGGGTAATCCCGTTTAACTTTATTTCGACTAAGTGGCTCACGGCGGGTGGTGGACCGGTCAGCAAAGAGAATGCTACTCCTCCATGGCAACCTGATCCTACCTTCGCTTTTGTCGGAGGTCCGTGTTGCCCTACACTCGATTTAGATATGTTTTTTGGATTATGATTACGTGTTGAACAAATGTTAACTCGGCTTTTTTTGTATTTGTAAATCGCAAGCATTAAGGGCAGGAAGCGTTTTCGTGCCTAAAAAGAAACTAAATTAATTACATTTAAAACAATTAGTAAAATATCTAAAATACATGTAATGCTGGCAAGCCTATTATGTTGGAACAACTAAAATTACAAAAAAGAAGGTATTTTCACTATATCAAACACCCCCTCCCCTCCATTTTAACAGGTCATGTTTTTTCAATCAATCAAATGTTTTTTTTAAAAACTAATAGTACACCCATGGGCTACTTAAACTTGGCCCATTAACCCTACCCCAGACTTTGGAAATCAAACATTGTCAAACGTAAAAAGCTGGGCATAACGGTCATCTCCTAAACAAGTCACAACCGTGGGGTATTCGCTCATGTATTCAAAGGCATGGAGAACCTGTATTGTCTGGGTTACTCAATCATCCTCAGCCTATTCCACCATATAAAGCGGCGGCATATCGATGAGCTGTCCCAAAGCCTCCGGATATAGATTTTCCCAATCACATACTGTGGGGTTCAAAACCATAGATTCTCTGGGCCGACGTGTCGGGGAAAAACTTCCCTTCGCCAGGAACTAAACTGGTAACCTGTTCGACTCTCGTTTCTCTCACCCCACTTGTAAGCACCAATCAAACGAGGTATCCAGTTAGCCAGGAAATGGCTCTTAAAGCTCAACAGCAGCACCTCTACAACCCTCCTGCAACGTCGCATTTCGACTCAAGAGACTCACCAGGCAGATTTGAGAGGACCTCACATTACCATGGCAGTGCGAGGCATCAGCAGAATCGAGAGCTTCCGCATGCGAAACCGTAGGTTCCACTGTACAATCTGCTAACTCCCTACCGTAGTGGGGAGGACATAAGGCTAACGCAAATGGTGCGGAACAACATCTCGTCTGAGGCCAACATTAAATCCTGGGATTCCCCTCTGCCAAACACATCCAGTCTGTATATTCTCTCTCCCATGGAAGAAAGAGTGTCACTGCTCCAGACAGATAAGGGATCCGGGTAATAATTTCGACGCTCCCCTTAAGTGTCCGTAAGAAGCGCGATTCTAATGGGAACCGCTACTTGGGGGATCCGGTTAGACGATAAGTCCTCTAGCATCCCCTTCGTCGGACGTAAAAGGCGACTAATGAATGGAGGCCGCTACATTCGGATACAGCAGAAGGAAGACCCCGTACGCGTGTCACAGCAGGTGTGGACACGATAAAAATATTTATATCTATTTTTCTAAATTCAAACATGGGAGCTTACTGCGATAAAAAATTTAATTCACTGTGAATAGGTGTAGATAAACCATCTACTCTCCCACTATCTCGATCTATTTACCAATAACTTTGGATTGTGCTGCGCAGGTTTAAAGGGACTTGTTCAATGATCAATTACTGCAAGGACCTATTTGAACAAACACACTCATTGGAAAACTTTAATCAGATTTCGAGAAGAAGAAATTAGCTGTCATGGGAGATTCGATAGCAGGTTTAACCAAGCACGCATTACCACAGATGCTACTTTCGTTGATTTCTCTGGGTGAACAACGGAGATCCTTCTGCAGTATTCTGGAATAGCCAAATGTTGTGAATTTATTTGAAGCCACGTCTTCACCCATGGCCATGTAGCGCCAACTTTGTCTAAGAAAATGCTCAAGACTGTACATGACGCTTTAGTGATGAGACAATTAAGACTGTTCGGTAAAGAAACCTTTTATAGTTGAGATTGTCTCAAGTCTCTGAATCCTGTTAGAAATGCAGTGTTCTTGGTGAAAGACTTCCAGAAGCTCATTGAGCAAGTGGAGGATTTCATATATCTAAATGGATCAGCAACAGTCGTGAAGTCATGAAACTCTGTACCAGTGTCCGAGAGAGCCAATAGAGTTCAAGGACTTGGATCTAGATCATGATAATTTACCGATAAGAAACGAGCTCTTGGAATCCAATGGCTGCCGTGAAATTCCAATTTTCTTTCAAGTTTAAACTGAGAACAACCATTTGCTAGACGTGGAATTCTGTCCATGGTCAGCAGCGTATATGATCCCTGGGATTTTGGCTCCATTTGTACTCAGGTTAAAACCATACTACAGGACTGTGTAAACGGCGACTAATGGGACGATAAAAATTCCAGAATGACTTGCTATTCGGTGGAATCAATTGTACCAAGATATGCAGAACTCTTCAAAAGTGTACATGATGTCTTAAACCTTATGGATTCTGTCCAGTTTCGGCTCAGTTACATCACTTCGCAGATGCTAGCGAAACGGGATATATGACACAGTATCGTACTTAGTCTGGAGAAATGTTTCCAGGAACATCATTGTGCTTTTATCATGGGCAAGTCTAGAGTTGCACTTCTGAACAAACAATACTTCCACGATTGGAATTAACAGCAGCTAAGTCGCTGTTCGCACCAACAACATGCTGGACTCAGAACTTGACATTCCCGTAAATGATACCGGCGTGTACTCTGGACTGATCCTGCCTTCGCTTTTTTTCAGAGTTCCGTGTTGCCCTACACTCGATTTTGTCTATAGTTTTTGGTGACTATGATTACGTTTAACACATTGTCTTTTCTTCACCATTTATATTTAACTATGTTTATTGAAAGAAAAACCTTTACCGGTTAATTTCCCAAACTCTTTTGCAATTTGTCAAGTTATCAAAATTACAGTCTTAGTGTCGGTGCTGTTGGAAGGGCTACGGACATAACATGTACAATTATAGGCAGACTGATTTTAACATCTGTTATCTATAATTGTATTTTCTTATACATACTCCTACAATAATACTTAATAATAAAACAAAACACTTCGTAGGGCATTACTGCATTAATAAGACACGAGTATTTTTTGTACAATTTTAGGCTCACTATTTACTTTTAAATTTTTATGATATATGTACTAAAGAAAAAGAGAAGTTTTCTTATTGTTTCCTAAAGACAAGCAATTTGGGGAAAATTGAAAAGTATTATACAATTTGGAGTTATACACATATCTGACAGCTGTGCTTCATATTTGGATATTTTAACTTATATTGACTAATAAATGCTGCCTGACAAAACTAATTATATGATAAACGTGAATGACTTTGACTTTGATGCTTTGAACTCCCTATGATCCCGTTGAATGTTTCAGACGACCCATTTAGTACAATGAATTTTTCAAAAGCAGAAATCCGTCGACAGTAGATTTGAACACAGAACTCATACGTTACCTTAGATTCTCCACTCTGTTAGCTGCAAGTAGGTATCCTTACGCAAGTTTGACGTCAATCTTCTTTACTGCGCAATTTTGATTGTTTGTTTCCAAATTCTGCATACACGCAAACAGTGAATACGAACTTGCTTCTAATTTCCTCATACTCTTTAACCGATCTGGGTTGACAAATCCGACAAATGTGTCATTTTGGCATACAAAGTTCCCAATTAACGCCTTAGCATTTCTTTTCTATCGGCGAGTATTCTGGTCGACAGTTCGGGAATTCTGTTTTCCTTTACAATGTTTTCTATTTTGTTCGTGTCTGCTTCGATTTGTTTGGGGATTATCTTCATCACACACCTGTGTATGTGGAAATGAGCTCCTTTAAGTATGTTTGTTTTAGACGCACTGAATACCAGGTCTGTATTATAAAGATTTCAATTCCTCTTCATGCCATTTAGAACCGAGGTCTTTTATTTCTCCCTGTAATCTTTAATTTTCCTTTCTCTTCATGACGTCTTTAAACATGAGCATTGCCCACAGCCAACTGGGAGTGTAAAAAACTAGCTCCCGATCACCAACGGAAGCCAGAAGGTTTTGGCGCAAAAAGCCACAAGGCATTCGTTCCTAAAGCGGGAAAATTTATGGTAGCATTTTGTAGCATCAAAATCAAAGGATGTCTCTGTTGCCTGTGGGGTTTCATCAGCAATCGGAGGTTGAATCCGCCTGGATGATCAGGTCTATCTCCACGTGTAGTTCCCCTTGATCATCTTACATTCTTGCATGAAAGATTAAGAGCTGAGCGGAATTTGTGTCGGCAATATCATTCTCCTGACACATTGGGCGACCTGTTCTTGAATTTTATTCAGAATCATTTGCTTGGCTTTGTATTTTATAACCTCAAGTCATTGTCATCTGGTAGTTCATCTTACAGAATTGATACACAATGGAATAATATGAAAATTCAGAACATTACCTGTAGACGTAAATCTGTTTACATAGTCATTATATCAGATGTACATATCACAGTACAACTAAGAATATAATTAAATGTAAAAGGCAAGATAACAAACAGTGATCATTCTCGTAAGTCCTAAAATGATAATACAAAAACAATGAAGTTGGGGCAAACCAGACAGAAGACATGACAAACATGTTAATGCTACAAGGGTTTCAACGTCCACGTTTAAAAATCAGCATTTCGGCATACTGTGGAATAATCACATTGTTCGTGGGCGGATCAGAAGTTCGTTTTTATGATTGATTGATTATCTTTATTGTTTAAACGTCCCAGTCTGAGAATATTCCACTCATATGGAGACGTACCAATGCCGGTGAAAGGGCTTGCAAATTTAGGCCTGCGCTCAGCACTCAAAGGGCTGAGCAGGGAGGGATTTTATCGTACACACGCCTACTGTACACGTGGCCCCTCGAATTTCCGGTTCATCCGAATGACCGCCCCAATTCAGTCGCCTCTTAAACACATGAAAGGGGATGCTGAGGACCTATTCTAACCCGATCCCCACCGTGTCATGTTCGTGGTTTTCGGTGGATCATCTTATCACGAATTAACATCCAACACGAACAATTGATTTATTTTCGTTTTAATCGTTATAAAATACATGCCGGTTGCCTTATTTAAATATATACGGTACCAATTTTTATAGCACCAGACGCGCATCTTCGACAAAATTATGTCTCTTCAGTGATGTTCAACACGAATGTTGAAATCCGAAATGAAAGTTAAAACTCTGTAAAAGTGATTAATGTAGTGCCAAAAAGAATGGGGCCAAAGAACTTCGAAGGATCAGAGTTATGCCTGAGGGAGATAATCCTTAATTTGATATGAATTTCTAATTTTACCAACTTGCAATATTAAATATATATCCGTATTTCAAGCTAGTAACAATAGTACATAGGCAACTGGGGCGTGTAGAGATTATCTAATGAATTACCCCAAAATTACGTCCCAGAAAACAGCAAAATTTTGGTTACCACGAACATTGGCCCCCTTGAATAAATTCCAAGGTCATTATAATCTATATATGTTTTGCCAATTTAGCCTGTCATTGGTTGAAATGTTGTCTGAAGTGTTTTATACTCTATTGTTAGATCATTCTTTGTAAACTATGGTCTTGAGTACGGATCACTTCGTTTACCTGATGAAGATACAACAGCTATAGCGGGTGGACCAATCGACAGGGGATGTTTAATCCTCCTAGGCGACCTGATCCCATCTCAGGTATTCACCAGGGTTTTGCAAAACTCCCTTATATGACTTATGGATTGATCACTGTTCACCATTCGCTATCTTCACCATTTCATTTTGTCGTTATAAAACAATTTATTCACCAATATGACCTATCATTGAGTCAAATGCTGTCATGATGTGTTTTATAGGCCATTGTAGGCCGTTTTAACGAACCCACTGATTTGACTACGAACCTGTTTCCGTTTACCTGATTTCAAACTATGGGCTCAACGGCGGGTGTGACCGGTCAGCAGGGGATGCCTTACTCCTCTAGGCACCTGCATCCACCTCTGGTGTGTCCCAGGGGTCGGTGAATTGTCCAACTCAATTGTTTTTGTATTCATTTAGGACTTACGGGGATTGATCACTGTTCGTTATCTTTGCCTTTTCATTATCGGTTTCACTTTCCAGTCGATTATAAGTAATAAACGGATCTGTTATTACATTTAATTACCTGGCTGAAGCTGAAATTTTGTTTACGTATATAATGTATAGTAACTAGCAATCTCCTAACTAGCAACGCCTATAGATCATCATGCTGTAATTATCTAAATATTCTTAAGGATTTTTTTCGCGTCTCTTACGATAGTATTACCTTACTGTCGTTCTTTACCATTATCCATCGGAAACAATTTTCATTCTGGGTTTCCTGGCTCTTCAAATGTGCCGTTAAAGTTCTTGCTAATAGTTTGCATTTTAATTCACGCGCTGCTCCATTCTCAATTTTACTAAAAATTATTCAGTTAATTTTAACTAAGCTATTCAACGCTGCTGAATACTGTTTGGATAATGAGAGAAATGAGAATTTTTTAATAGAGATTTGGAGGAGGGGGGACGCATTGTTGACATTTTGCTGTGTCATTCTTTAACGTAGATTAATGTAGAAGTAGTGCTATATTTCGAACACAACCAAACGGATAGACCCCCCCATATTTATAGATTATTATATTCCACTTTCCATATCAGTCTCAGGAAGATTATGGAGTTCG
>CAJDSM010060902.1:84-12392 GCA_903981925.1 Ostrea lurida | reverse complement strand
CTATACCCTGACTTTTTATGTCACAACCATTTAAATCCATTAGATTTTCTTTCCAAAAAACACAAAAAGCAACTCCTCTACAGAATCTGAACCTAACTTAATGGAAGAGTTCCAACTTATCCTGACTGTATGTCATTTGTACAAACACCTTGTGTAGAAACTTACCGCATTCCATAGCGGCTTCCATAGAATGATCTGACCTGTAATGCTTGCTATACATCTACATTGAAAATAGTTTGACCTAATCAAGCCTTGTCCAACACTGACCTGGACACACCTGAGTATTTTTGCGTTCGTGTCGAGTACCTTGATTACTCCCTATCGGTATTCCACCTAAAAACCTAACCATATTAATTCTGTTGCGGTTGCCAAACACATTTTGTATGCGCTAACTATAAAACCTAACTGTGGCAGCGATTTTTGGATAAACCACTAAGACTGACTGATTTGAAAAATGTTTATGAACCTGCCAGACCGTCATCTAAATACATGATAACTTTAATTCCTAATCCCCTCCAATACTTCACAACTTTCCTTAATACTTTTGTGAAGATGAATGCCGCTAGATGAAAATACCAAAAGTAATACGTTAACACAAAATATCTGCTAACCCATTATGTTTCCAATGAAAACCCAAATACTTCCTATGTGCTCAAATATTTCTTTATGGATGACTAGGCTGACTTGAGATCGAAACTGAATAAAAATCGCCCTTAATCAACATGTCCTTGCAATTTTTCGTATCTTCCATTCTGAAATTGAAATTATGTATACATTGGTTAAATATGCCTGCAATCTAAAACCAAACGAGTTTTTACCAGCTGTATTGAATGCACGTTAATGGATTTCTAACAAGGAATATCCTTGACCTCAGTCACAACATCCCTTTTCAAGGAGCTTTTGTATTCTTCATAGACAATACTACCGTTATCCCGAGCAGATTGTTATTGTTCAAAAATACGCTACTCGGAATACACTTAAATGGTATTCTAAACCGTTTTTCAAAATATCCAAAATGTATTCATCTACACCTATGTTGTCCATTCTGACAAATGATTTTTAAGATACCAACTGGACTTATACTTTCGCCTACTGTCTCTGAAAATGTATTAACTTGCGCAGTTGCGTTTTGTTTTCTTGGAAGTTAAAATGACCACCATAAATCGTATTGCAAATATCATTGCGTATTATCTAAAATACTTATCTTGGAAGCTGATTTCTTTGTTTGTGCATTCTTTAGCCCAGTGTCCTGTTAGACCGCATTGAAACAGGTCCCTGGCTTTTTAGTGACCTCTTTCTGCTCGAACGCTCCGTCCGTGCTCGCCTCTGTCAGGCAGTGAGTACGGCATGCTACGTCGCTGACTCCTAGCCTTCTGTGTCGCTTTCGTCTTTTAGCTTTTCTCCTGCCGAGTCTCAGCTTCAGAATTCTCTTCTCATCTTCATCATCTGAAGCCATTTCATGCTGCGTATATTTCTTGAACAGTTCTCCCCGTGTTTAGATGATCCGCTAATTTCACTAACTTTTGTCTATTATTGAATAATTGTATACCGTCTGAAATGAGTTGAAAAAGTGACTCTGCGTCACCGTCATTTATACTTGTATTGGCTTCACGAGCTTTTCCTCACTGAATTGTTAAACTTATAACTGAGCCTCTTTCCTTTTCGTTTGAAAACAAAAGTCTTATCAAGTAGCTGCCTGTAACTTAGAGTGCTGCTCGTGTTTGTTTTGCTGCTTGCACATTTTTTCGCTCCAAACGAAGTAAGTTTTGAATCCATCATGTCCGAAACCCGATTTAACAGGGCGTCTAAGTGCGCTGTCTCCATGCTGCTCCTGCAAATTTCCCGTGCGCTCCCGTGGGTAAAGCTGGCTTAGAATGACCAAACACTACATCCTATTGTAATTTCCATTGGCCGTCCTATGACCACGCCTACATATACAAAGACTATTCCATCAAATACGTTCCTATCATACATATTTTCCCCGCTATTCTAGGAAACGCGGAAAACGTTTATTGCTGTTTATTTACATTCGCTGAAATATTTTCTCTTTATGTTTTCCTTGAGATTGACATACGTGTTTATCATCAATAAATGCATGTTGTTTAGAAAATGCATGAAAATATAAATTCCAGACAGAGTTGCTGCTAAACGGTAGGGGTCTAATACTAAGAACTTAATAGGACTTTTTGCCGAAATGCAGATAAAGGAATCAAGATGGCGGCTATGAGATACCTTGGCATTGCAACAAACAAATCATAACCCATGTTGAGCGGGTTAATCGGACTTTTTTTGCGATCCTAGTTTACTTCATCACTCAATAAACCAACAAGACAACAAGCATTGATTGCTTATATTTCTATTTTTCGTGCATCTTTCTAAAACGATATAAACTTGATTAAAGTACTTAACAATATATGTTGATTCCATTTCTTTACTTTAAACAGAACAGTCAATTCACTTTTGACATGGAATCGCTTCCATATTTGGTAAAATGACCATGCGGACAGGCGATACTGACACAAACCGGAGCCAACTATTCTGCAACAAACAACGTATGCATTTATTTAAGGATGAAGCTATTTTGGACCTAGGTTAATAGATATAGATCAAACTTGGTGCAGTGTAATCGCTTTATAATCCGCGAAGCGGATTATATTAAGTGTAAAACTGCTCCAAATTAGATTATACGTATAACTAGGTCAAAAATTGGCTTCATTCCATATAATTTAACTTAGAAACTTGCAATTTAACGTTATATGATGAATAACGTGAGATGATTAAGGATTTTGCATGTGGCGCCAATCGAAATTTTACCGTAGCAACAAAGTAGACAACAACATCGCACCATGCATTGTGACGTCATTCTAGGACGTCACAAAAGCAAGTTAGATTATATGAAAATGAATTGCTGTTGCTTTCGATCTTGTTTACCAGGCCAATCAAATTGCTTGTAAGTCACATGAAATTATTGGATGATAAATGCCATGTCAATCTTAAAAGGAGATACAGGAGAAAAAGAATCAGTGAATGTAATGTATGTCGGGTCATAGATTTTGAAATAATAACGAAGACCAACAACTTCTTTATAAACATTTTAAACCTTCTCCCCGACCATCCATCTTATCTATGAACAGTGAGATTATAAGAAGTGAAATTTAATCATCAACCAATTATCCAATCAATTAAGTACACCTTTCCGTAGACACGAGAATAATACTGGATAGGAAACTAGGCACTGCTTTCCATATGGGTGCAATGACAATATGCGAAGCATAGGGAAATATTTCTAGTCCACAGTGTTAACAATGTAAATATGTGATGGGACCTTTTTTACCAATACACCTAGCGTAAACGTAGTCATGGACATCGTTTCGTACAACAAACTATAATAGCATGATGTTTCCTTTGACTCCCTTTAACCATTCATGAATAAAACCATTGGGTTCCCCATCACATTCGCACTCAAAACTTTACTCTGTCCCTTTGAAAAAATTTTGTTATGAATTCAAGAAAAAACTATAAAGTAAGGTCTATTGGTTCCTCGAATCTACCGAATACAGACTTGATTATATAATTGGGGATGTTGCTGCATCACAGACTCTTTGTTTTACCTCGTAATTAATGATGAAGTGTGAACTCCAGAAACCTCGCCGATTCTACATCTCAAATTTGCAAATAAAGGGATCGAGCTGTCAACATTAACACATCTCACCATAAAAGTACAGTCCTGTATTCCGCCTTACTTTAAGATGACAACCCACACCTTGTATCTTCATATAGATATAATTCCACTATCGCATCCAAGTTATTTTAATTACAAACAGGACGTGGCAGTGCCTAGATATTTGACAATTACAACGGAATCCTCCAAAGTGTACATGTTCCTCTTCCTCATTTAATTATAGTCCCCGCTGGTCATATATACGGGGGATATAAATATAGTCCAAAATGAGGATCTCAAGTCCCTTAATTTTGAAAGGTCCTAAATTTCGGAGATACCTCGCTCATTTAAATGGCGACATAATTTCATGACTTCTATAAATTCTGTGCGAAGAATACGCCAGCGCCTGACAAAATCGAGGGAGAGGCAGCTTGACACTTTGTCTGACTGGATAAAAAGTATTCGGAGTTTATTATCCGTCTTCACCATTTACGGGGAAAATGCGTCTATTTATCCCTTGGTTTTTAAGACAAGAAGTGTAAATGAGTTACATAGACTATCATGAAAATTTTGTACTGGTTCCAGCTGATAAAGCTAGTAATCAACAATTGTCTTTGTTTGTAACAAGTTTACTATTATAAAATTGTCTTTTAAATGAACTAGGCGTTACTTCAACATCTGGGAATCTATCTTACAACTCTAAGGCAATTTCACAAAAGATGATAATTCTTCAAAAATCACTTTCCTGTTTTAAACACTTTCACTATTCCGAAGAAATGAGGATCAATTTGAATTACCCCCTAGCCTTTTGATTTGGATTCCGAAATTGCATATAAAACCCTTGATACAAACAAAATACATCGCTGCTCCAGTAAGTGCTCTACGCAGCCTCTTTCTCTCTTTTGACTAAACTACTAAAGCTATCAAAAAAATTCTTCTTCAGAGATACTGTTCCACTACATATTCCAGAAGTGGTGTCAATCCAGAATGTGATTCTTAAAAAAACTCTAAAAGAGGCTTTTGGATGACCTAAAATCACAAGAATTTTCAAAAATTTACTGGCATCAAAACGGTATGATGTTCCTCGCTACACTTTACACAACGATTCCTCACGATAAAATTAAAATCTAGGTTTTCAGATTATAGGATAATTGCTTTTTAAACAAAAACGGCACCCCGAAAATACGAATTTCTAGTCGTTGGGAAACAAGACACATAGTTTGTTAGCAAACACTCTGATGGTGGCCCAACAGTACTCGAAGTAGATATTAAGAAGCATGCTTGGGTTTCTTATAGATAATATTTATCGTAGTCTTTGGAGACCAAGTCTTCCAAAATCCGTAGGTAAATTCCTATGGGCAACTAATTGTGCCCCTATCTGGCAGACTTATTTTTATATTCAGTACGAAGCAGAATTTGTACAGAAACTGTTCAGGGATAAAATACAAAAAACTTGCCGTGTCCTTCAACCTTACATATAAGGTATATAGATGATGCTGTTATTCAATTAACATCATCAATCATGTTTCCACAATTATGTCCATTTGATATATCCCCGAAGAACTCGACATAAAGGACAACACAGAAATTGAACATATCTGCTTCATATTTGGATATTTTTTACTTAAACATTGAACTCTAATGCAGACTGACAACTACATTCATATGATAAGCGTGATGACTTTGAACTTTGCAATCGTCAACTTTCCCTTTTCTATGTAGTAATATATACCATATCACCTGTCTTATGGTGTTTATATCTCCCAGTTGATTCGTTAATCAAGAGCATGCTATGCGTACTGCGGACTTTTTTAAAAGCGAGCCAACTACTAACAAAAAAAAAGTTGATGCTCAGGGTTATAACTAATTCGTTAAAGTCATCAATTCACAAATTCTACGGTCGCTATAATGACCCTTGTTTGCGCATTACAAATTATCACTAAGTCATATGTTTGACTGATTTGTTCAATACCACTTTGTTAGACTGTCATTTTCCTAACTAAGATTTGACTACGGGTAATCCCGTTTAACTTTATTTCGACTAAGTGGCTCACGGCGGGTGGTGGACCGGTCAGCAAAGAGAATGCTACTCCTCCATGGCAACCTGATCCTACCTTCGCTTTTGTCGGAGGTCCGTGTTGCCCTACACTCGATTTAGATATGTTTTTTGGATTATGATTACGTGTTGAACAAATGTTAACTCGGCTTTTTTTGTATTTGTAAATCGCAAGCATTAAGGGCAGGAAGCGTTTTCGTGCCTAAAAAGAAACTAAATTAATTACATTTAAAACAATTAGTAAAATATCTAAAATACATGTAATGCTGGCAAGCCTATTATGTTGGAACAACTAAAATTACAAAAAAGAAGGTATTTTCACTATATCAAACACCCCCTCCCCTCCATTTTAACAGGTCATGTTTTTTCAATCAATCAAATGTTTTTTTTAAAAACTAATAGTACACCCATGGGCTACTTAAACTTGGCCCATTAACCCTACCCCAGACTTTGGAAATCAAACATTGTCAAACGTAAAAAGCTGGGCATAACGGTCATCTCCTAAACAAGTCACAACCGTGGGGTATTCGCTCATGTATTCAAAGGCATGGAGAACCTGTATTGTCTGGGTTACTCAATCATCCTCAGCCTATTCCACCATATAAAGCGGCGGCATATCGATGAGCTGTCCCAAAGCCTCCGGATATAGATTTTCCCAATCACATACTGTGGGGTTCAAAACCATAGATTCTCTGGGCCGACGTGTCGGGGAAAAACTTCCCTTCGCCAGGAACTAAACTGGTAACCTGTTCGACTCTCGTTTCTCTCACCCCACTTGTAAGCACCAATCAAACGAGGTATCCAGTTAGCCAGGAAATGGCTCTTAAAGCTCAACAGCAGCACCTCTACAACCCTCCTGCAACGTCGCATTTCGACTCAAGAGACTCACCAGGCAGATTTGAGAGGACCTCACATTACCATGGCAGTGCGAGGCATCAGCAGAATCGAGAGCTTCCGCATGCGAAACCGTAGGTTCCACTGTACAATCTGCTAACTCCCTACCGTAGTGGGGAGGACATAAGGCTAACGCAAATGGTGCGGAACAACATCTCGTCTGAGGCCAACATTAAATCCTGGGATTCCCCTCTGCCAAACACATCCAGTCTGTATATTCTCTCTCCCATGGAAGAAAGAGTGTCACTGCTCCAGACAGATAAGGGATCCGGGTAATAATTTCGACGCTCCCCTTAAGTGTCCGTAAGAAGCGCGATTCTAATGGGAACCGCTACTTGGGGGATCCGGTTAGACGATAAGTCCTCTAGCATCCCCTTCGTCGGACGTAAAAGGCGACTAATGAATGGAGGCCGCTACATTCGGATACAGCAGAAGGAAGACCCCGTACGCGTGTCACAGCAGGTGTGGACACGATAAAAATATTTATATCTATTTTTCTAAATTCAAACATGGGAGCTTACTGCGATAAAAAATTTAATTCACTGTGAATAGGTGTAGATAAACCATCTACTCTCCCACTATCTCGATCTATTTACCAATAACTTTGGATTGTGCTGCGCAGGTTTAAAGGGACTTGTTCAATGATCAATTACTGCAAGGACCTATTTGAACAAACACACTCATTGGAAAACTTTAATCAGATTTCGAGAAGAAGAAATTAGCTGTCATGGGAGATTCGATAGCAGGTTTAACCAAGCACGCATTACCACAGATGCTACTTTCGTTGATTTCTCTGGGTGAACAACGGAGATCCTTCTGCAGTATTCTGGAATAGCCAAATGTTGTGAATTTATTTGAAGCCACGTCTTCACCCATGGCCATGTAGCGCCAACTTTGTCTAAGAAAATGCTCAAGACTGTACATGACGCTTTAGTGATGAGACAATTAAGACTGTTCGGTAAAGAAACCTTTTATAGTTGAGATTGTCTCAAGTCTCTGAATCCTGTTAGAAATGCAGTGTTCTTGGTGAAAGACTTCCAGAAGCTCATTGAGCAAGTGGAGGATTTCATATATCTAAATGGATCAGCAACAGTCGTGAAGTCATGAAACTCTGTACCAGTGTCCGAGAGAGCCAATAGAGTTCAAGGACTTGGATCTAGATCATGATAATTTACCGATAAGAAACGAGCTCTTGGAATCCAATGGCTGCCGTGAAATTCCAATTTTCTTTCAAGTTTAAACTGAGAACAACCATTTGCTAGACGTGGAATTCTGTCCATGGTCAGCAGCGTATATGATCCCTGGGATTTTGGCTCCATTTGTACTCAGGTTAAAACCATACTACAGGACTGTGTAAACGGCGACTAATGGGACGATAAAAATTCCAGAATGACTTGCTATTCGGTGGAATCAATTGTACCAAGATATGCAGAACTCTTCAAAAGTGTACATGATGTCTTAAACCTTATGGATTCTGTCCAGTTTCGGCTCAGTTACATCACTTCGCAGATGCTAGCGAAACGGGATATATGACACAGTATCGTACTTAGTCTGGAGAAATGTTTCCAGGAACATCATTGTGCTTTTATCATGGGCAAGTCTAGAGTTGCACTTCTGAACAAACAATACTTCCACGATTGGAATTAACAGCAGCTAAGTCGCTGTTCGCACCAACAACATGCTGGACTCAGAACTTGACATTCCCGTAAATGATACCGGCGTGTACTCTGGACTGATCCTGCCTTCGCTTTTTTTCAGAGTTCCGTGTTGCCCTACACTCGATTTTGTCTATAGTTTTTGGTGACTATGATTACGTTTAACACATTGTCTTTTCTTCACCATTTATATTTAACTATGTTTATTGAAAGAAAAACCTTTACCGGTTAATTTCCCAAACTCTTTTGCAATTTGTCAAGTTATCAAAATTACAGTCTTAGTGTCGGTGCTGTTGGAAGGGCTACGGACATAACATGTACAATTATAGGCAGACTGATTTTAACATCTGTTATCTATAATTGTATTTTCTTATACATACTCCTACAATAATACTTAATAATAAAACAAAACACTTCGTAGGGCATTACTGCATTAATAAGACACGAGTATTTTTTGTACAATTTTAGGCTCACTATTTACTTTTAAATTTTTATGATATATGTACTAAAGAAAAAGAGAAGTTTTCTTATTGTTTCCTAAAGACAAGCAATTTGGGGAAAATTGAAAAGTATTATACAATTTGGAGTTATACACATATCTGACAGCTGTGCTTCATATTTGGATATTTTAACTTATATTGACTAATAAATGCTGCCTGACAAAACTAATTATATGATAAACGTGAATGACTTTGACTTTGATGCTTTGAACTCCCTATGATCCCGTTGAATGTTTCAGACGACCCATTTAGTACAATGAATTTTTCAAAAGCAGAAATCCGTCGACAGTAGATTTGAACACAGAACTCATACGTTACCTTAGATTCTCCACTCTGTTAGCTGCAAGTAGGTATCCTTACGCAAGTTTGACGTCAATCTTCTTTACTGCGCAATTTTGATTGTTTGTTTCCAAATTCTGCATACACGCAAACAGTGAATACGAACTTGCTTCTAATTTCCTCATACTCTTTAACCGATCTGGGTTGACAAATCCGACAAATGTGTCATTTTGGCATACAAAGTTCCCAATTAACGCCTTAGCATTTCTTTTCTATCGGCGAGTATTCTGGTCGACAGTTCGGGAATTCTGTTTTCCTTTACAATGTTTTCTATTTTGTTCGTGTCTGCTTCGATTTGTTTGGGGATTATCTTCATCACACACCTGTGTATGTGGAAATGAGCTCCTTTAAGTATGTTTGTTTTAGACGCACTGAATACCAGGTCTGTATTATAAAGATTTCAATTCCTCTTCATGCCATTTAGAACCGAGGTCTTTTATTTCTCCCTGTAATCTTTAATTTTCCTTTCTCTTCATGACGTCTTTAAACATGAGCATTGCCCACAGCCAACTGGGAGTGTAAAAAACTAGCTCCCGATCACCAACGGAAGCCAGAAGGTTTTGGCGCAAAAAGCCACAAGGCATTCGTTCCTAAAGCGGGAAAATTTATGGTAGCATTTTGTAGCATCAAAATCAAAGGATGTCTCTGTTGCCTGTGGGGTTTCATCAGCAATCGGAGGTTGAATCCGCCTGGATGATCAGGTCTATCTCCACGTGTAGTTCCCCTTGATCATCTTACATTCTTGCATGAAAGATTAAGAGCTGAGCGGAATTTGTGTCGGCAATATCATTCTCCTGACACATTGGGCGACCTGTTCTTGAATTTTATTCAGAATCATTTGCTTGGCTTTGTATTTTATAACCTCAAGTCATTGTCATCTGGTAGTTCATCTTACAGAATTGATACACAATGGAATAATATGAAAATTCAGAACATTACCTGTAGACGTAAATCTGTTTACATAGTCATTATATCAGATGTACATATCACAGTACAACTAAGAATATAATTAAATGTAAAAGGCAAGATAACAAACAGTGATCATTCTCGTAAGTCCTAAAATGATAATACAAAAACAATGAAGTTGGGGCAAACCAGACAGAAGACATGACAAACATGTTAATGCTACAAGGGTTTCAACGTCCACGTTTAAAAATCAGCATTTCGGCATACTGTGGAATAATCACATTGTTCGTGGGCGGATCAGAAGTTCGTTTTTATGATTGATTGATTATCTTTATTGTTTAAACGTCCCAGTCTGAGAATATTCCACTCATATGGAGACGTACCAATGCCGGTGAAAGGGCTTGCAAATTTAGGCCTGCGCTCAGCACTCAAAGGGCTGAGCAGGGAGGGATTTTATCGTACACACGCCTACTGTACACGTGGCCCCTCGAATTTCCGGTTCATCCGAATGACCGCCCCAATTCAGTCGCCTCTTAAACACATGAAAGGGGATGCTGAGGACCTATTCTAACCCGATCCCCACCGTGTCATGTTCGTGGTTTTCGGTGGATCATCTTATCACGAATTAACATCCAACACGAACAATTGATTTATTTTCGTTTTAATCGTTATAAAATACATGCCGGTTGCCTTATTTAAATATATACGGTACCAATTTTTATAGCACCAGACGCGCATCTTCGACAAAATTATGTCTCTTCAGTGATGTTCAACACGAATGTTGAAATCCGAAATGAAAGTTAAAACTCTGTAAAAGTGATTAATGTAGTGCCAAAAAGAATGGGGCCAAAGAACTTCGAAGGATCAGAGTTATGCCTGAGGGAGATAATCCTTAATTTGATATGAATTTCTAATTTTACCAACTTGCAATATTAAATATATATCCGTATTTCAAGCTAGTAACAATAGTACATAGGCAACTGGGGCGTGTAGAGATTATCTAATGAATTACCCCAAAATTACGTCCCAGAAAACAGCAAAATTTTGGTTACCACGAACATTGGCCCCCTTGAATAAATTCCAAGGTCATTATAATCTATATATGTTTTGCCAATTTAGCCTGTCATTGGTTGAAATGTTGTCTGAAGTGTTTTATACTCTATTGTTAGATCATTCTTTGTAAACTATGGTCTTGAGTACGGATCACTTCGTTTACCTGATGAAGATACAACAGCTATAGCGGGTGGACCAATCGACAGGGGATGTTTAATCCTCCTAGGCGACCTGATCCCATCTCAGGTATTCACCAGGGTTTTGCAAAACTCCCTTATATGACTTATGGATTGATCACTGTTCACCATTCGCTATCTTCACCATTTCATTTTGTCGTTATAAAACAATTTATTCACCAATATGACCTATCATTGAGTCAAATGCTGTCATGATGTGTTTTATAGGCCATTGTAGGCCGTTTTAACGAACCCACTGATTTGACTACGAACCTGTTTCCGTTTACCTGATTTCAAACTATGGGCTCAACGGCGGGTGTGACCGGTCAGCAGGGGATGCCTTACTCCTCTAGGCACCTGCATCCACCTCTGGTGTGTCCCAGGGGTCGGTGAATTGTCCAACTCAATTGTTTTTGTATTCATTTAGGACTTACGGGGATTGATCACTGTTCGTTATCTTTGCCTTTTCATTATCGGTTTCACTTTCCAGTCGATTATAAGTAATAAACGGATCTGTTATTACATTTAATTACCTGGCTGAAGCTGAAATTTTGTTTACGTATATAATGTATAGTAACTAGCAATCTCCTAACTAGCAACGCCTATAGATCATCATGCTGTAATTATCTAAATATTCTTAAGGATTTTTTTCGCGTCTCTTACGATAGTATTACCTTACTGTCGTTCTTTACCATTATCCATCGGAAACAATTTTCATTCTGGGTTTCCTGGCTCTTCAAATGTGCCGTTAAAGTTCTTGCTAATAGTTTGCATTTTAATTCACGCGCTGCTCCATTCTCAATTTTACTAAAAATTATTCAGTTAATTTTAACTAAGCTATTCAACGCTGCTGAATACTGTTTGGATAATGAGAGAAATGAGAATTTTTTAATAGAGATTTGGAGGAGGGGGGACGCATTGTTGACATTTTGCTGTGTCATTCTTTAACGTAGATTAATGTAGAAGTAGTGCTATATTTCGAACACAACCAAACGGATAGACCCCCCCATATTTATAGATTATTATATTCCACTTTCCATATCAGTCTCAGGAAGATTATGGAGTTCG
>CAJDSM010060894.1:0-15954 GCA_903981925.1 Ostrea lurida | reverse complement strand
TATTTATTTGAGCTAGAATTTCCTCTGCTTTAAAAATCCTCCTGCATTAAAAAAATAAGAAAGTAATCATATTTAAATTACACCCTTTGTGAGAATACTAACATACAATGATTTCCTTCAAGATAGGCATAAAAAAACAATACTGAAGAGGTACTCTTGAGCTCCAAACTACTCATCACGAGTCAAGCAACGTTAGAGGAGATAACTCTTACATTTTTTCGGGAAAACTCTATCGANGTTCAAAATGTGTCCATGCCCCTTTAAATGTGCCAAATTACCTGATTTACAGTACTGTAGTGCAATATCAAAATCTTAGCACTATGGTACTGTGGCAATACATTTACATTGAGAGCATTAATTGTCATGCACTTTATTGCATTTATAGCAAGGTTATCATTTAATAAAAAGTTTTTTAATATTCCAGTATATTACACACACATGGAATAAAAGATGGCTGATTCAAATATTTAGATATGTTTGTGATGCAAATTTTAATCAGAAAGATGCAGTTCTTGTTTATAATTATATGTCTAGGTTTACTGTTCACATATTTTTGTAATAGCATTTTTTCACACAAATTTTTTTCAACAATTGCCAATTAGACACATATATTTATAATTATGCAAATCTTTTGTGTTACAAAGTGTTATTCACAGTGTAGGATGTATATTTTTTATAAACTGATATTTTTATATTTATGTAGAATATATCCAAATGTTCATAAAGATGTTGAACACATTTAAAATTTATAGAATCAGAGAGTATTAATGTACAACTTGCACTACATTCCAGAAGCTTTCTAGTCACTCAGAAGGGAAAAACATCTGTTTGATTGAAACAGAAGTTAGATACCTGTAAAAGATGCACATGTCCTTAAAATATTTGAAAAGATGCAGTGTTGGTATCATGAAGGAAAAGGAAGACATACAGATTACTATATATCTAGTGCATACTATATTTCTAATGTATGCTGTTTCTTAAACAGGTAGAGACAACAGGTTATTTGTCAGTATATCATATTTTCTAGGGTGGCCATTCCTTGCTCTTTCTAAACGCTCTCTGCGTGCCTGTAGATTGGGCCTTTCAATTGTGTTTATTCACTCAATCATGTAGTCATGAAAATCAACTCTTCTCCACCAAATCAAATCATGTTTATTTACTTTAGAATGCCCCATTTATCTTACAAATATTGTAATATACCCATGCTGTTGTTTCTTTAAATTTTACACTATTCTACAACTGTCTATGCTATGTTTTTACTTTTATGTACATATCACAGTGCTAACTAGTTATCTCTCTTTACAAACACCAAATTTTCATCATTTTGAAGGTGTTTTATAGTTTTCAAGGAGGAAGGGTATTTACAGATTTACTATCAGTGTGTAAATTCTTATAGCATCCTAATGTTTTCTTGTCCAATTTTGACACATGTAACAATGCTAAAAATAAAATTGTTCTGAAAAATGATTAACTTTGGTAATTTTCTCATTTAATTTCTTAGAAATATCTATGTGAGTGGCTTAAGGATGTATGGGACTGACATCAGAGTAATTAAAAAATTCTGAAAATGAGTAAAATGGATAGCGCTGAATTTGTTTTAACAGAAATGGACATTTTTTTGATAGGTAAATGAGTTCGTTTCCATGGTAACGACCATCAAACTTACCCTAACTGGAAACAACATAATCCACCGAGATTGACCACTTCTACAACGAAGCGTGAGGTTCACATTAGAGTAATAAAAAAAATCCTTAAAATTACTTATACCTAATTTATCAAAAAAAGATAATTTTTAGAAAGGGTTTGCTGGTTCGTTTCCATGGTAACGATCACTAAACACATGCTTGATGGAGACATCAGAAGTCAAAACGGAAGTATAAGACTGGTGTAAGAATATTTGAAAAATTCAAAAAGTAATTGAAATAGATAGTATTGTATTTGTTTTATCTGAAAAAGGCATTTTTTAAAGATAGGTTAATGAGTTCGTTTCCATGGTAATGACCATCAAAACGCCATAATTCAAAGCCTGTCTAAAAGGGAAGTGTAGGACTTGCCCTAAAATAATTGAACAAATCAAAAAACAAGTGAAATGGAAAGCATTGAATTTGAGTACAATAAGTCATTATGTAACGTGTGTCCAGCCGAGCGGTCTATTACTATGGGCACGTTACCAATTACACCCGATATTTTGGATATTAACAAATTGAATGTCTCTAAAAAAAATAATAGCCTGTTACCTAGTAGTTCGTCCTTCGTTGTCGAAGATGACCATATTTCATCTTTGGTTTGTTGTGGGATCGGAGATAGCTGACAAGTCCAATCCTTGCATGGAAAGTTCGACCACAAATATGACAAGATGGTCCAGATGGAGCTAGTGTTGATGCTGCTCTCTCTTTCCGTTTTGCCCTCGCTTGAATTGCTAAAAGGGTACGATATTCCTCATAGCATTTTTCTGTTACCTAGCAATATATTTACTACTATTGGAAAAGAAATCAAGACTAATAATCACAAATTACCATTAAACCCTACAGTTCCCATCTCCCTATTCTGACTTTGTGTGTATATAATCGTGTCTTGGCCAATTGGTATTTTCGTCACTATACCTGGACACTTGGTCTCTTTGCCAATGTCCATGGACATTTGGTCCGATGCCAATGTCCCTTGGACACTTGGTCCCCCCCCCCGCCAATGTCCCTTGGTCCCCTTGACACTTGGTCCCCTTGCCAATGTCCCTGGACACTTGGCTCCCTTGACAATGTCCCTTGAACACTTGGTCCCCTTGCCAATGTCCCTTGGGTATAGCTACTGGTCCGGGTTACTGCCATCACCCAAGGTCTCTAACCCGTTAGTTTACCAGCTCACTCTGACAACGATGTACAGGCTTATTCAGCCCTTATTACCAAGTGTCAGATTTACGATGGCTAGCCGACCAGCGCAACCTGTACTTCAGGACTTATTCAGCCCTCAAAGTGACCAAATGCACTATAGTCCCTACCTATAAGACAACGCGATAGTGAGGCGGCTTATTCAGTTTTCTCACTATTGTTTATTTATTTTATGCCAGTAGAATTTACTTACTATCTTCGAGTCTGTCTTGGGACCTTCTCTCTCTGGAGTGTTGTTCAGTACTGACTCGCTCCGCAGATTGCTACTGTTTATATAGTGTAGGAAGAGTGTACTTTATAGGGAGAACAGGGTCGAATTCCAATTCGTAGGGATAACAGGATGCAATTACATAAGCAAAATACGATTGCTTAGAAACCTGATTCATTACACTACCCACCTCTCAAAGTTCATACGTCCCGTATGAAAGAATACGAAAATCCTTCATGTTCATAATATTATTTAAGATTTCTTTCTAGCAAAAACTATACAAGTATTTCAAAAAGAAAACAAATTCAAAGACACCTTTCTATTGAAAAAGAAATGATTATACCCCCACAAAATAATTGTTTCAAAAGTTACAATAAGTTTCTTTTCGATTTTCCTGATCTTTCTTCCGTCCTCCCTCCAAGTGGTAATAATTTTCACACTCTCTGTAAAGTACATAGGATCCGTCTGACATTCTTTATCCTGTGCCTGCTTCTTTTAAGGAACCACTTCACTTTGTCCTTTTTCCTTTAGAGGGGTTTCCAATGGTGCAAACACTGGCATGGGCCTGGTTAGCTTCCTGATGGCTCTTCCCGATTCCAAATACTAGATGGAACGATCACATTACTACCCGTGTTTGAGTCATCTTCACTCTCGCTATCATCACTGATGGTATCTGGATAAACCTCACTGAGATCTGGATCCTGTCTCACCCATGATTCCGTGTGAAATGGCGAAGTATCAAAGTGTCTGATACACATGTCTGACCATTACCTCCATCTTGCTTTGTCGACTCGACTGGAAAATCATCTTCAATGTCATGTTGTCTCTTTAAGTGCCTTTTCAAGTTTTTGGTGGTTGTGGAGTTAAAATCAGTTACTACAAAAGAACAGTTGCTAACTGCATTCCTCAATGTGTCTTGTCAGTTCTTCCTGGTCAAAAAAATCTGAATGGACAAAACGGACACTTTCTTCCCTTGTTAGCTCACCGTCGTCTGTCTGTCGTTCCGGTTATAACTTCACATTTTCGACTTCTCAAGAACCACTGGGCCAAATTTAATCAAACTTGATGAAGGGGATTCAAGTTTGTTCAAATGAAGGACTGGACCTTCTTCAAAAGGGAAATAATCACGAAAATGCAAAATAGGGTGGTGCCATTAAAAATCTCTTCTCAAGAACCACTGAGCCAAAAAGCTGAAATTATATGAAAGCTTCCTGATATAGTGGAGATTCAAGTTTGTTCAAATAATGACCCCAGGGGTACGATGGGGCCCAATAGGGGATCAAAGTTTACATATGATTATATAAGTAAATTTTTTTTAAAATCAGAAGGCATCAGAGATGCTATAGCCGAGTTGCAGGTAACATTTTTTAATTTTTTCTGTCTGGGCAGGATAAGCTGAGCCCTTAGGCATATTTATATATAATACAAAACTATAGTTCAAAATGTCATAACAGAATATCAACAGTAAAAAATTATCAATTGCAACACTAAATCATTCTGTACAGGTGAGCCATTAGGCCTGAGGCCTTTATGATACGGTTTGATAGACCTAGCAAAATTAAACAACTTTTGTATACATGTCTTACACAAATGTTTTCATTTAAAGAGTTAATGTATACATTTAAATTGTTCGTACAGGTGAGCCATGAGGCCCATAGGCTTATATCTTGATAACAGTTTTAGATAAGATGGTAGTAAAAAAAAACAAATTTAGTATACATGTCTTAACAAATAAAGTTTACGAGTAAAGAGTTATGAACATTGATATAAATCGTCCATAGACAGGTGAGCCATGAGCCTGTAGGCCTTGGACAGATTTTTCCGAAATCAATAGGGTTCTCATCACTTGATGAGTAACAATATCCCAAAGTTCAATTGAATCAGATGTAAACTTTTGGAGTTATTGCTCGGAAACCTCATTTTCTAAAAAAAATTTCAAAGTTATTTGGTCACTCCTTGACCTTTGACGGATTTTTCTGAGATATTCAACAAGATTTCCAAGTTTCGTTTCAATCAGAAGTAAAGCTTTAGAGTTATCGTCCGGAACCTCATGTATTCAGATTTTTTCGAAGTTTTTTGTGTCACCAATGACCTTGACCTGGCCGAATTTTTCCGAAAATCAATAGGGTCTCTCTCATGATCACGAATGTAACAATATCCTAAAGTTATAAATTGAATCAAATATAAACTTTTGAAGTTAATCCGGAAACCTCATATTTTCAGATTTTTGGTGAGTTTTTCGGTCACTGTGACCTTGACCATGGACGGATTTGTCCGAAAACAACAGGGTTCTCTCTCACATGATATGCAACATACATCCAAAGTTTCAATTCATTCAGATTTAAACTTTTGAAGTTTAACATCCGGAAACCTCATATTTCAGATTTTGGTTAAAGTTTTTTGGTCACTGTGACCTTGACCTTGATGACGGATTTGTCCGAATAATCAAAAGGGTTCTCTCTCGTGTGATATGTAACAATATTCCAAGATTTCAATTCAATCAGATGTAAACTTTCGAGTTTATCGTCCGGAAACCTAATTGTTGACGCCGCCGCCCGCCCCCCGCCATCACCAACCAATAGCCGAGTGCAACTCGTTGCAACTCGGCTAAAAATCTTCTTCTCAAGAACCACTGGCCAGAAAAGCTGAAATTTATATGACAGATTCCTGAATATAGTGGAGATCTCAAGTTTGTTCAATCATGACCCCGGGGGAGTCAGACGATGGGGCCCCAATAGGGGTCAAAGTCTTTGCAGATGATTATAAGGGAAAATCTTAGAAAATCTTCTCAAGAACCACTGGGCAAAAAAAAGCTGGAATTTATTATGGAAAGCTTCCTAATATAGTGGAGAAATTCAAGTGTTGTTCAAATTTCATGACCCCGGTACAATGGGCCAGTAGGGGCATCAAAATTTACATTTATTATATATAGGGAAATTCTTTTAAATCTTTTCATTGAACCAGACGAGTAATATTTACCTGAAAGCTTCTCCTGAATGAGACTAGATTTAGTGTTTGTTTAGATAATGCCTCCCCCCCCCCCTCCGAAGGTTGGGTGGGGCCCACAAAATACGGATTAATACGTTTGCTTACTTGCTCTCTTAGTGAAGCAGTGCTCAGTGAGCATGTGGCCCATGCAAATGGGTCTCTTGTTCATGTTTGTCTTGTGTCTTTGGCATTTTCATCTGAAAAGCAACACATTTTCAAGTACCTGTTTCAATTTTAATCTGCAAGGGCAAAAGGTTCTACCTATATCTAAATACCTTATTACAACTAATCTACTATCAGACATCCATTTTAGTAGACGTCGTTCTTCTTTTCGTTGAGATCACACGACTTTACATCACTGCCTCTCTTCTGTTCACACATCGGCCCTATATAATGTTTCTCATCAGTGCATTCTCTCTCGTATCAGAGACTCCAACATTCACGTGCCCCCCCCCCCCCTTGGTGACTCAAACTTAAATTATTATGTATAGATAACCTCTACAAGTAACGTTAGGTTAGTTCCAGACTTTTAAAAAAGTTTTCGTTCACCCTTATTTTCTTCTCTTTAGTAGCTAAAACATTAATATACTAACCGAAAGACCATGTAAGACGTACATACCTTACCGTGGCATTTTAACACACAATTCGATATGGAGTCACACACCCTTTTTTCAAAAATCAAAATTTAGCACACATAAGTATGATTCATATTTTATTATGCAGGTACCAAAACACATCAACTTGAGGATAATAATAAAGAACAATGTCTTTGGGGTTTTTTAAAAATAAAAATTGCAGATTTTACCGAGAATTTTATGAAGTCAGTTTGGTTAATTCAGGATTGTCTAGTATTAATGATGGCGTACCACAAAACAGATATCGAAAGATTGGATTCATTATCTACATAATCTTCCACGGACATGTTACTATAGGAAAATATTAGATACTTGTTCTGACAATGAGACATGATATGTTGGTACCGTAATGTTCTTTCGACACGAGCAAGATCAAGAATGACTGTCCAAAGGGTAACTGTTAACCGCCAGAAACTCAGCCCAAAATAGTGGGACTAGCTATACATGTGAGATATGCAAAGTGATGTCTACACTTTACATACATTTAGTAGGTTGACGTTAGGTATGAAATGTGTTTGGAACAAAATACAGAATCATCATAGCTACAGACATGACAAGAAGTCGATCTTGTAGTAGGGTCACTTTTCAAATCTTTGTTGCAACGTGTGTTGGAGTTAGAGATGTCTCTAACAATCAATGAGAATCAATTATTGTGCAGCGTGCTAAGAATCAAAACTTAAGAGTCTTCATGAGCACTGATAATCTAATCAATCTGTGTATCTGAAGGACTGAACGCGAGCTTCAACATCAATGGTTTGTTTTCACAATAACGACTCTTTCCTCAAGGCTCGTCACGTAATGATAGGAGTTCAAACGAATACGACATCAGATGTCGAAAATTTTCCAAGATTCATTCAAGACAAAGACTGACCAATGAACTAAAGGCAGAACTCGCATCAACATCAGTGCCAATAAATAATAACCAAAAGGAGCAGCTCTGGTTAAATCATATGCAAACGTTTGTCGCACCCGCTTTCTCAAAGTAACATCTGCTCAGCGACTCTTCCCGCAGCCCTAGAGCACGAGTCTCAAACACACTCATCACATGTTAGCAACGCCGGTAACGGAAAAATAAGTTTTAATTCGGCGAAGTTGGAAAATCTCTGCAAATCTCCTGAAATCGGATGAATAACTCCTATAACAAAGCAAATTCAATTCAATAAGGAACGAAAAACAAGAACCTCAATGCCGCAGATGTGCCAGAAATTGTGTCGCAACAATCTTTGGATTCCACCGTCGAAGGCCTCTACAGGTGAGACTCAGGTAAAATCTTCACGGTCTAGCGACAAAGAAAACACACAAAACAACGGACACAGGGCACAGCTGAGCTGGATCAAAAGGTACATTAAGAGAACGATCTCCGACCGATCACGTGACAGTACAACTGGACGACTTCTTTGTGCTGATCTGTAACACGACAGGAAAAAGCGCCGGAAGGCTATCCAGAACCAGAGACGAAAAAGACATTTTTATCGGAGAATGACCTATAAAAAGAAAACAGCAATGTTTTAACATATCGGAATTCAAAACAAATCATAAAGTTCTGGAATCAATTACATTCAACGCAAATGGTGTATTTACACCATCGTTCTCTTCACCGAACCGACACAGGCGTTTTCTCCACTGCACTTACGTCCCCTCGTGCGATAATGAACCATCGAAGAATTCCAGGATTTCTTGGGGAGGGGTAAAAGATGCAGGCATGGCTGAACCCGTGAACGTCATGGAGATGTGTGTCTTCAAATCCCACCCAACTGGGCCTGGCCTTGGACGGGGCTTATAAGGACAATGGATAATGAATTATTTAGTCTCACATAACAGACTTTAATTTACCGGCAATAATGGGTAATATATTATCCTTTTGTTTTTGTTTAATCTTCTGGGCATTTAAGCATGACTAGAGGTGATGTTCTGAACTTTGTGTCATTTCTTTTGTTAAGATAAATACATGCGACAGAGTTCCTAATCAGAGCAATACTAGTAATGCCTTCAGCTCTTCGTCAGTGCAAGGAAGTAAAGAATCATGTTGCCTACAATAAAACAAGTGAAATCAATTTAAACCATTTAATCTTCGGAAACGACAAGTTTACTACGGTAGCCGGAGAAATTGTCTTTCTTTCTAAAGATTGAAAAAGGCAATTCAATGTTAATTAATAAAATTTCGCTTTCCATTTTATGCTGTGTTACTTTTCTCATTATCAAGGAAAACACATAACGAATAGAATGCCATCGCGATTTAAGTGTTTATAAGGGCCATACTGAATGTTATTTCATCCTCTCTAATTTCGTTCAAAAATAGTATAATATTTCTAAGAAATGTCGATTATAGGTAGGACGTAATCAAGCAATGTCATAGTTGGATACACAGATGTCTTATGTTTATTATGATGGACGAGGAATAAGTTATGACATATAATAGATATAATCATTTGCAATATATTTTAGCGACGATAAGCTTCCGTACAAACATTGGCAAATTTGGCATGATCTTTTGCTCTTCTCTGATAATTAAACTAGGAATATAATACTGATGACGATTAATATTGGACCAGAAGTGTCAAGAACACAAGGTCACCCCTGAAGATTAATATAATAATACCTAATATGTTATGACGAAAGCAGAGCCCGAAAGTCAAGTTTAGATGATGACCAATTTTAAAGTTTCTTGAAAAACTGGCAAGTTTACAGTATTCACTCAAAGAAAATTCCTTTCGGTCAAAAAGGTTGAGTACATACAGCCTGAAATGAAATTCTTCATTTCTAAATATGCACAGCAACATAGGAATATTACTGAGAAAGAAATTGTACAATTAAAGTAAATTAAAACAAGGCCAACATTCTTACCACTTATCTTATACCCATTAAAGATGCCAAGGGGAAAACTGCGCGAAATTGCCGTATTTGTAATTGTTTATTTCTCGGCCCAACAGAGGGAAATCGCCCTTTCATCGGCTAAGTTTCTCACGTAAAGGGAAGTGTGCCAACACCTGTAGAACGTTCATTTATATCATTCCTCTCCGTCCGACCCAAGATTAATGCATTGATGTGGCCGAGTCACAGTAGAAGATTCTAACTAAGTTCCATGATGCATATATGCACCGAGGATCGGTAACATAAATTACTGCTTGAACAGCTATTCGACGACATTCTTCCCGAGAGACACAGTAACAAAGACGTAAAGAAGACAAATGTAGCTGCTTCAATGCATTCTAGTGCATTTACAAGATATTGATTCTCAATGCTTGCCATCCGAAACTACGTGTGTTGTTGCAAATGTACAATATACAACTACTGTTTGAGGACGCAATTTCTTTATTTCTGATGTTCAATGCACTAGTTGAACGAACTTCCGCACTAGAATTATAATATAACCAATATAAGCAACTTCGACGCCAGCATTGTTTACCCACTTAAAATATCTTAATATTGACGGTCGCCTCCTATAAAATGATTAATTCCTATTTATCTGTAAATAATTGATTCGTTGATTTAATTAGTTCATTCATAATATCAAAAATGAAATCAATTAACAAGTTTAGCAAATTATTACTGAAAGTCAACAAATTTACTATCTTACAACACAATTTGCAAAATTGTAAAACATTCATAAATCATCGCGGATTTTTGGCAAAACATTCAATCGTAGAATTCATTTAAGGCGTGGGGCCAATTCATGCGATGGTTAAAATTTTACGGCGTTCGTTTCTTGAAGTGTTTTGGTTACTTACAGATACAATGGTACATGTATTGTACGTGTGTTAGTGTGAATGAACTAATCATTTGTTGGAAGCACCGTATCACATTTTTACTATTTAGTGAATACACGGAGGTTAATGTGAGTTTAAATAGCAGGTAATAATTAACAAGTCTCTAGCTGTATACAGTTCTGTGCACACAAACACTACAAGGATACTCTTTTTTTTGCTAGGTTATATAAACGATGTACACTTTGGTGTCCCACTGTTGATTTTGATGTTACAGGGAAAAGTTTTCTTTGTTTGTAACACTAAATGCAGCTATGCGTGACTATATTTTGTTTAGATAAAATGTCTTAAGAGACAGAAACTCTTTTGGGTTTTACAAAGATATCATGGAAGAAAGGCTCACATTCCTATACTTCAGTCAGGTGATTGCCATTTATTTCGCCAGCCTATTAAATCATTGCCAACTAGTTCAAAAAGCATATCTTTACGTTTGTGATAAACTCAAAAAATAACCAGACTGGCATTATAGAGGCAAACCTTCTTGAATGCACACAAAATCAGTTGATATATTACATCGCTACAATGACACAATTGGAGCCATAATTTACTCAACAATTAGCTTATGCCAGCGTAAGTCTACAATCATTGAGTTACTTTCTGATACCAATTATATTTTCCATATGATTTAGTTTACTTCCTCTTAGATGCAAAACCACTTTCTTAATATTACCGCATTCAGTTTTCAATGCCCACGTACACGTCCACAGCCCCTTGGACTGTATAGACCGTTAAAAGAGTTCGTGCACTACCAAGTAGAACCGACACATTGACGTTTATGCTCGATAGCAGAAAGGAGACCAAGGGGGCGCCCCGCTGGTGCCATGGTCTACGACCGTCAAAACGTTACGTGCGTCTTAATAGAGCAAAACAACAGTTTATCGTAAAAAACGTCCTAGAAGTAAATGGGAATATTGCAAAAGATAACATAAAGAAGAAAATCACCGAAATTGAATCTCACGATTCCGACAAGCGCGGAATGTCGAGAATACTCCGCTGAATTTTGGAAAACTAGGTAAAGCAGCAAGCACAAGAAAATTTATTGCTTAAGTAACCACCGGACCATCCGACGAATCGCTGAAACGGTCATATATTACCAGATGCCCCTGAATGAATGATAGCAAGAGCAATTTGCCCATTAAGTTAATTATGAAGAAGAATTTAATACCCCGAACTAACGAATGCACGTCACTTTAGCAGGCATTTCCAAACCATGCCTATATGTTGTGACTTTTAGTACCGAAGAACAAGTCAATGAAATGTCTGGATAAATTCTGGAGGCCCAATTACGTTTGAAGAAGACTAATCTATAGATTGACGCGAACCTTGGGTCACAATCGAATCAACATAACACAATGTTCAATATTTTGAGTGGTAATAAATCTTTGCTTTGTAATTATTATTTATAGAATTTTGAAAACCTAATGAGCGGACAAAGCCTTGGAAAAGAACTGTTATAAGGTTAAGGGGAGGCTACAGTTAATCCTCTAAGATACAGTATTACTCTATGAATGTTGTTATTTTGAGACACTTTACATAATTAAAATAACGAAAATCTCCAATTTTTAGCCATCATACCTTATTTATAATGTATATTCAGTTAAAGAGAGCTCGCAGGAAATATTGTGGAACGGAAACGAGAAACGACACCGATTCAACGATCACCAACATGCCTATGGCTCAAATTACCCAGATGCCAAAAAGCTCACTTAGTTCATTCTTTGTTTTGTTAAGAAAACACCCACGAAAATGAGGAATATATTTCAGATGTGCGAACACTGAACTTCTGTTTTTCCTTCTCAGTCTGAATTTAAAAAATTATTTTGCAAAGAAGAAAGCATTATCATATATGTATGACCTTTAATTACCTTGTCAAAATTGCAGAGGAGGATTCATCAGAAAAGATTACTGTCCAACCGATTTAAATCCAACCCAATTACAATAGGCAATAATTCAGATTACAATACGGATTACCCGAGCAAGTAAAATAGTCATCAGATACTAACATGTTAATTCTTATTGGAAAAAAAAAAAAAAAAAAAAATTGACCATGAAAAAAAATAACAACTATTCATTAAACAAAAAGTAGGAGAAATCAAAAGGGGGGGTACTGGAATCGGTCTGTCCGTCTGTAGAACAATGGTTTCCGGCACTTGTAAATGTTATCCTTTGCCACCTGAGTCACCTATTATACACATGGAACTTATCCATGGGACAAAGATCGTTCCCTATGAATTGGGTCCAAAAGGGTCAAGCATACGGGACATCGAAGTAGCAATATGGTTCCTGGGGCTCTAGAGCGGATTTATCTTCCGCCTAAGAAGACATGACATAGAAGTGAGCAATTATGTTTTTAAAGTTGTCAGAGCTGTTATACAATGTACTTTTCACTAAAGATCACAATTCGTCACTCAAGTCCCTGAAAAACGTTTTCTTACTTTACCACACCACGGTGACCTCACGCCAGAACCGCACGATTGACCGTCGTTGACCGCAATTTGGGTGACCCTGACCGTACCCGCACCTAACGCCCGACCGGACCGCAAATGTGAACGGTGACCCACGGTGACCGACCGCTGCACCGCACGGTCTGAAACGCCAACTTTGAATTAATCATTCGGAATTGTATCTGAATTTTTCTAACTTGTTAGATATATTCTTATCATTAGCTAAAAAAATAAATCTTAAATAAATAATTTTATCCAATACAGAATAATCATATAGGTTAAGAAAAAACCCCATATACATTCCAATTCAATAAGATCATAAATGAATAAAACAAAACCACATTGATACTATATCTGTCTGTATGAAAATTATGCAGTCTATTAAGCATCTAGTTACATGGTATTCTGTAAAGTAGCTTTAAATGTAATATTACAACCGTACAAGCTATTTCTCATGTGGAGATTATTTTTTTTTTTCTAAATGCACAGTATGTAGCAAAAAAGAAAAAAAAACTTATTTTTTTTATAGCACTAGTTAACGACATCCAGGATTACGCGCGTACTATGCATGGCTTTCAAAATTTTAGGGCACGACTGAATACATTATTTATACCTGCCAATTAACCAAAACCAACCCCTTAAAAATCTATGCATTAAACATAAACACGGACGTGTGTTACCCCCTTGTCCAACACAGTAATTTTTATTATGCAATGTAAACCATACCCCAGGAGATTACGAGTGTACATGTATGGCTCACGATTACGCACACAAGGAATAACATATATCACCCTGCCAATTAACAAAACACCCCTAAAAGTGCATTAAAAACAAACACGGGCAGCATCTGTTACAAATTAATGTACCATGTAAGCTACGCTTTCTCTTTGAGTTCCGAATCAATGCAAGAAAAAAAGCCTTGAGATGCTGACCGCCACGTTGACGACCGCTGATCCGCACGGTGACCGACCTCTGGACCGACGGTAAACCGCTGACCGCGAAACGTAGGACTCCCGCACGCTGACCACGCGACCGCAATACATCACTGTGACCGGTTGACCCGCACGGAGACCCGCCTCCACGAACGCCGTCACAAGAGTGAAACACAACTATAGGTATTAATAAAGTAGAACGCTGCTACAGGACTTGCATGACATATGAACTACCCAATGGAGTCATACAGATTTGCCCTTCATCGGAATTTGGTCAAAAGGTCACAAGGGCAAGCTCACGCTGACATTAAAATAGCAATATGATTTCCATTTAGAATTTTTGAACAATTAATAATAATTCCCTTTGGGAGATTGGGGTAAGCGGGTAGTATTCTTAATGACCATTGCTTTAGTTTGGAATTCTTATTTTGGATGTTCCAAACAAATTTGTCATTGACTTTGGGTAGATCACCCCTTTAATAATGTTTGTAGTTTATGAATTGCAAATGTTTGATCAATTAATTCCCAAATGTTAAAATGGTGAATGAAAATTCAATGAAGAATTTTAAATATATATTGCTGTGTGAAAGTATGAATACAACAAAATTGCAGCAGTTTTTGAAATGTCATTGAGACTCCAACAGCATTTTCTTGTGGTTCAAATTTATAGCAAAAAACAATAAAAAGATCAATTATGATGAAAAGTAGATTAAAAATGAGAGTGGGGGCTTATAGATCTGGAAATATGATTTTTGTTGATAAGAGTATATGCTTGTAGTGATGCAATATAATCCTAGTCCTTATGATTTTTTTTTTTTTTTTGATTATGTAAACATGAATTAATTTTGTATACATCATATAAGTATTTCCCTCAAAATAGATTAATTTTCAGACAATTAGTTTACATATTCTGTATATTGAAAAAATGGAAACTGTATTCATCATTGAAATTAAACCTATTAACCAAGAGATGTTGTAATTTTGATACGATGGGACACCCTCCCCCCCACCCCTGCAAATTACATATTCTTAGAATCTACAAGGTGTTCTAGCTTGTTATACACATAATTACATTTGAAGAATAGAATTCCAAAGTATCTATCAAAGAACAGGCGATGAAATGTATAAAGTTACTTCTTGCATTGCAGGACCACTTGCTGGTCGAGCGCTTGGGATCCGTCGTCAAGGCTCTCGACAGCCCCTGCACGATCCAAGTGAAGAAGATTCATTGATTCTGTACTCTCCTCCAGAGTTATCTGCCCATGAACAGCTCAAGGTTGATATGTATGTACACAGCCTGAAATTTATTTACTTAGAGATTGGTAAAAACCATGGGGCCAACTTTGTAGTGTGCAACAAATGTCTGTGTTTTAGAACGTGAGAAAACTTGTTTCTTGAAAAATCTCCAGTCCCATATTAAACTCCAGTTTAGCGAGTGTATATACATGTATATGGTTTTATAACAAAAGGGAAAGTTGAGACTGATTCGATAAAACCTAAAAGTTACACCTGTATTTGGCATGATGACAATTTCAATCATTTCAGCTATTGCTAGTGTAGAATTTATGTCCAAATGTCTTAATGTTAAAACAATAAGTATTTTTCAATGAAATATATAGAATGAAACACAAAAGTTTACACAATTATGACATTATGCTTTACATGCATCAGGTATTTTGTTTATAGATTTGTATTGGGTTTTCATGGCTATATTGTATGGCAGCCCATTTTGGATATATAAAAAAAAATAGAATAACGAATTTCAAAGTTCTTTATTTCAAATTTTAATAACTTGTTATTTCAAACTTTGAGATTCATAATTATGAGAAAATGTTTTATAACTAATTTGTAAACTTTGTAATAGTTGTTTTTCAAATTTGAAACGTTTTTGTTATAAAACCTTGAATTTTATAGATAAATTTATAATTTCATGCATACACAGAGAAAAACAGCCAGTACATGTGGTGGTGGATCCTGTTTTATCTAAAGTCCTGAGGCCTCATCAAAGAGAGGTATGCATTCCTCCTTGTCCTCTCTGCTTCCTTTCACCTCTTCTTCTTACCCTTTCTTCCAACATCTTCATCCTGTTCCTCCTTCT
>CAJDSM010060893.1:1308-17379 GCA_903981925.1 Ostrea lurida | reverse complement strand
AGGAGGATCAGGCCTCAGAAGAGTACGCATCCCCTATATATATATATATATACAGCACGAAATAATATGTTAATTAAGTTAATTATCACATGTATCGTTTAGATCCTAGGATTAATTAAGGTTGATGTTATAATTGTGTGTTGTTGTGCTTTATATATATATATATATATATATATAATATATATATATATATATTAATATATATATATATATATATATATTATATAATATATTATATATATATATATATATATATATAATGAGGATATTCAATGTTTTGTTGTTTGGAATAGAGAATTTATTTCACGAGTGAGACAGTTATTTTTTATATTTCACGAGTGCGCAGCACGATGAAAATATGAAAAATCCTGTCTCACGAGTGAAATAAATTCTCTATCTAACAACAAAACATTGAATTTTTCTATTTATTACATTTTCTTCTTTTTAGCTGTCCCAGCCCTCTGTACATAGACTATGCAATTCATTTTATGGAAATTGCGTACGCAAGATTCGCATAGAAACATATCAATAAAGCGAGAAATCGTCATTTCGGTTATTCATTAATTTATGATCATATCTGAAAACAAATTTATCATACAATGGTACATGCTCGGCATGACATGACTGAGTCATTGCGAACTCTAGCCCAACTCACATAAAAGATGTCGATGTACCAGAGAAAAACCCTAATAATTGCGGCTTTTGCCGTATAAAGGTTTTAAACTACATTATAACTCACACTAAACTATCGATAGCATGCAATCAGTTGCGCTAATCTCGGCTAAACCCAACACGAATTGGTAGGCCCTGGATGAAACAAACACCAAAATGTCGATATCATGACTCTCATCTATTATGACGTCCTTAGCTTTAATGAATCATAGGGATCTAACAATTCTTAAAGTCGAAAATTATATTATTTTGGGAATTCAAACTAGAAAACCAATGACTTATTAAAAAACGTAAAATCAAGTGTAACATTATGTATTGCGATAGATATTCGCAGGAGTAGACCGGAAGTGTTATTTTCTCACTGTAAAAATCAACATTTTGATATTTTCCACTGTGAAAAAGAACAATTTTACTCAACGATAAATTTCAATATCACTGCCTAAAAATGTAATAAATATATATAATATTATATATAATATATATAATAAGAATTGGTATTGAAACATTATTACAGCATTTGACCCAGTGGCAGTTTGTACTGACAAACTAATCTTTATTAAAGACCAATGGGAAATTTGGCGAAATCCGTCGCGAAACCTCCGCCACTCATCAAGCGTGTTTGCATTGCCTGCCTCGATTTTAAAAACTGTTCATAGTATAGAACAAACTCATGCTATTGATAAGTTGAGAGATGCATGCCATAGCAGGGATGGTGAAATTGCTAAAAAATATGGGAAATTGATGATGAAGAAGCTTAATGGAAGGATTGAATTCTTCATCCTAGTAATCATGTATGAATCGGGTCCATTCTGTTTCATTTGGTGAATGTTGGGTTCCATTTCAGTTTCATTTGGTGAATTTGGGTCCATTCTAGTTCATTTGTGAATGTTGGGGGTTTCATTTCTAGTTCATTCTAATTTGGGTTTCTGTTCATGTATCTTAGGATTCCATTTCTAGTTTCATTGTGAATGTTGATCCTGTATGGGAGTAGTCCATTCCTAGTATCATCAGGTAATGCGGTTCAAATCTAATATGTGGAGTCTATTCAAACAAATGGGTTCTATGAATGAGAGGGTTGATCATAGATGTGCTATTAGGTGAGCGTTCATCTAGATGTGAGGTTCATGAATATAGGTCATCTGTATGAAGGTTTCCTATTGACTGTGAGTCTCTATATAAATCAGTAAGATGAATTGAGGGTTCAGTCCCTGTGAAAGTAGAGTACTTATTTTTTATTCATATATGAGATATTAGGTTCCACCTGAAGTGATTTTAATCATAGATAATTTCACTTGTCTCAGACTGTTCTATCCTATAATATTGAAGGTTCGCCTTTAGTATAATAACTATTCAATTATCCTTTTAACCATATTTTCTTCAAGCTCTTCTCGGGTTTAAAGTTATCGGCTTCGTTGGCTATCTGTCCATGTTCACTTTTTAACTTTTTCATAACTTCTTCAAAACCATTTATCCAACTAAACCAAACTTTCACTATATCACTAACTACCGTCTGATTTCAATGTCATATGTTTGCGTAAAGCTTGATTTAGAAACTTTTGGTTTCGCAAATAATATATTTCAGACTATTCAAACATTTAACTCCAAGAATAGTTTTCCTTTTCCAACAATCATGTTATATAAGTATTCGAATTGTAAACTGAATGGAGTACCCAAATGAGCGTTTTTAAGAGCGCTAATCCATAATCCTTTTTTTGTCTTATTTTTACTTCTTGTTTTCACGTTCCGGATACCGTCCACTACGACTGACTTGGAATTCTGAAAGTGGGTACCAAGAAGCAGTCACATCTTTAGAATTTCCTAAGCATATAGAAATTATGACATGTAAGCTAAGGTCTCAAAATTGTGCAGAATATCAACAATAAAAGCTAACAACACAATTAAGTTCTTGGATACTTGCATGAATAAAAAATAAATCTAAAATAGCATTTTATCGGTGTTGGTAAACAACATCGCATAGACATTGTTAACAATCATGCCAAACGAAACCAATTCATCGACGTCACTCTAACAGAGAAAGCATCTGAAAAAAGGACCTTTGAGAAAACATCATTGTTTCGGACAATGCCATTCATAAAGACAAGGAGAGATATATCAACTTCAAAATTAACTCAATATTCATTATTTCCTTAGTTAATGCAAATGACTCATAAATGTCTGGACTTTTTCTCACAGGAGAACTTTAAACACATCTCAGGCGACCATATGAACATTTCTGATAAGCATCACCCATTGAAACCTTATTACTATGTACACCGAAAAGAAATTTTGTTTCGTCAGGGCAAAGCTTTCTGAAAAAGTGTTACTTATACTTATGTGATCGCGCCCATTAGTTTCTTTTTTTAACTCAAACAATCATGTGGATACAAAGCCAACAGATAACAACAGTGATCAATCCGTAAGTCCTAATAGAATACAAACGAGGGTTGTGGCAACACGGACCCCTGGAGAAACCAGGAGTGGTCAGATGTCCCAGGAGGATAAGCCATCCTCGTGACCTCAACACCGCTTGGACCCATTGTCTTGATCAGTAAACGAGCAACCGTAGTCAAAACAGTTTAATGAAAACCAACCCCAACATTGCTAAAACACGGCAGCATTTGACCCCAGATGCAGGCCATACTGGGAAACTAAATCTTACACGCGACCTATAATTTGGAAATGCTGCCTTTAATTATTGACCAAAATAACACAACATTGATGCTTGTTACCGGTTGTCGGTAAACCAACTGGGTTTCCAGTTCAAGTATTAGTAAGTTTAGTCACGCTCCTGAAAGATCAAGTGGAGACCCACAAAAACCTGTAAATCTTATTCACCTCACACCACTTATCTCAACAGAATCAAAACAAGATGGCAAACACAGCCCCTGATCCATCAGAGTGGATTTGGGTGCCAGGAGGATAGCATCCCCTCTCAACCGTTGTCACACCTCCGATGCCTAATGTCGTAGACGGGTAATAGGGGTTAATCCGTAGTAAAATTAGATGTATCAAAAACGCTTAACAATTGCAAATGAAACACTGCCAGACAGCATTGACCAATGGCAGGCTACACAGGAAAAACTAATCAGTTGCAACATTAGAATTTGCGAAACGCTGTTTTTAGCATGGACTGTTAAAACCTGCACAACAACTTGTTTGTAATAGCCTGCTCGCGATTCAAACACTATCACACGCAGAACAAGCTCTATGAATATCGAATAATTGTACGGTCGTAGACAACAAATGAATTGTGGTAATGTCAACAAAATATTGAAGTTGTAAGTGGAGAAATGCTGAAAATCGTCCCGTTTGTCAAAAGTGATAGTTAGTTTGGTGTTAATGTCTTGTTCAATAAAATATCAAAGTACTTGGATTGGAGATCTTGCGTCTCACTGAGATATACTCTATCGCATATGAATGAAATATCATTAATAATAATCAATGCGTATTAATACATGACTGTCATTTAAAAGGAAAAGTTTGTTTCCTTTCATGTAAGAGCTTTGTGAATGAAGTTGTCTCATAAGCAATATAAAACAGGTCAGCATACAAAGGAACACCAATCCGTGAGCCATGGGAAAATTCAACAGACTGTTGGAAAACCGATCGCCAAAAACTACAAAAATTCCATGTCACGAGGAAACTCCAGCATGATTGGATATCAAAGTAGATACTTATGTGGTAAATCAAGATCGAAATTTAACAAATAATTTTTTAAATGGCTGTCTCAGATATTTAATATTCCTTTTTTTCCATTTGTTTTGAAACAAGCAACTGTCTATAATGGTAAAAGTCCTGTCTTTAATTACTGTGCGAATGGTATTTAAAGTTTGGGAAAAACCATATATTTTGGATGATTGTTGATAGGAAAGTTCTGAGATTCAATCGATTACTAAAGTTTTTCAGAATCCACATTTTGATTTTAACACCACTCTGCATTAGTTGAGTTCACAAACGTCTGACAGTTGCTCCTTCAATGCTTCAATATGAAAGCCAAAAATCAGCCCAAGTCCTATAAATTGAAAATATAGTGTATTTGATATTACATTACCTCAAAATCTAAATTAAATTAGTTTTCATTAATTTTTTTAATTCATGTATTTCTATTTACACATAACATACAATAGGCTACAGGTTAATATGTATGGTATCCATAGCGCCTGACTCGTTTACTGTGTAAAGGAATTTTAATGCTCTACATTTCCAGTGCATTCAGTGATGAGAAACACGAATGTAACATGACATGCTAATATACCAAATTCTGACTATAGATAATTAGAAAAGCATGCAGCCCTCACCAAAATTGTAAAAATTTCATGAAATTTATGATCACCAGCAGCCAGAATCAGTGTAAGGCCGAAATTTGAAATGATATTGTGCTTATCAACGTATTTGCACAAGATTATATTCAGCATGATTAACAGTTTCAGGCATTTTCTCACCATGTATGTTGTTTCCTAACTGAAAAATATTTTCTATGAAATAAAATTAATGATGAACTCCTCCCCATCAACATTACAAATCGACAGAAATGCGCTTCTCAGTACTTGATCGGTTGATTGCCCAAACATACCTCTTACTTGGAAGATCGAGATTAATTTGCATTATCAAGTACACAACTTCCGAAGCAAAATAAGTTTCAGATTGAGCGATTTGAACTAAAGAAAAAAAGTACACTCAAGGTCAAAAGTATTCCGCTGCTAATTTTCAACTTATATCTATACATTCATTTTTAAAAACTTCACAAAAATTTAATTCAAATTATCATTGTGAAATTTCAGAATACGGTATAGCAGAATCATTCAAACCATTGACAATGTTACTTAAATGGTTTTTAATTATTCTTGTGGTTAATTTTTGAATATGGGGTAAGATTTTTTAAAATGCTAATTAAATATGAATGGTAAGATTACGTTCAAATAAACTCATAAAAATTGATGACCCATAAGTGTAAAAATCTGAAACAGAGATAAATAATATAGTAACAAATTTAAATCTAGGCAATTAATGCTGATTGTGGAGATTTTTTATAGTTACTATGCAGTAGAAAGTATTATTATTCATGCTCTAAAAACGATAATTCATGATTATATATAACAATAACGCTAGCAGAAATACTTTGAACCCTTTTGGTGTAGGAGGGTATTAACGTAAAAGAAACATAAGATAAGCTGTAATTCTCCTTATAATGTAACAATAACGAACAGTGAATCAATCCACAGTCCCACGACACCTCCAACAGACAGTGCATCAATCTCACAAGCCCAGGCAGAACAGTGATCGAATCTCACAAGTCCCAAACAGAACAGTGATCAATTCTCACAAGTCCCAGACACTGCCAACAGAACAGTGATCAATCTCCAAGTCCAAGACAAACAGTGATCAATTACAAGCTCCAGACACTGCCAGCACAGAACAGTGTCAATCTCACAATCCCGACAGAACCAGTGATCAATCTTCACAAGTCCCAGACAGAACATATCATCTCACAGTCCCAGACAGACAGGATCAATCTCCACAAGTCCCAGACACTGCCAGACAAACATTGATCAATCTCACAGCCCATAAACAGAACAGTGATCGATCTCACAAAGTCCCAAAAGAACAGTGATCAATCTCACAAATCTCTCTCAAACCTGGTATATCCAGGGATCTGTGTTTGCCCAATTCTTAATTTGTACTCCGTATATGATTTATGAGGTTGATTACTGTTCGTTATCTTTTGCCTTTTCATTCACTTAAAATGTACTCGGGATGAAAAAATGAAACTAGGATGGAACTCTCACATTCACTAAAGGATACTAGGGTGGAATTCTCATGACACTATAGTTCTGAATTAATTCAATCATCAATCATTAAGATTTTAAGTGTCCTTTTAGGATACTGTTTGATCATATTTGGAGAGATTAGCGCTTTTGTATTGAATACTACTGGTACGATCAATGTTATAACCTTCCGAATACACACATTTCTGATATTTTTAGACTAGAAAACCTATCAAATGTTCCTCATCCCTCGAAGCTCCCTACTTTGATAACCATATTGTATAGTTCTCCGATTGGAAGAAACAAAAATATGGTAAATATTTTATAACTTGTAGTGTTAGATCAGTTCCATGAACATCTCAGTATGGTAACTTTTATTCTAGTATTTGATGTTTCTCGGTGATGTTCCCGTTTACCTATCATCATAACGACAGCATCAACAGAAACTAAAATCCTTGCGGTTTGTACCGTGTTATCTCCTTGATTTCACCCTCAGCATGTCTCGTATTTCAGATCGAAGCCTTGTGTCAAAATAACCATAAATAAAAGCGTTGCTTGCATGGTGGATAACATGAAATCTGTAGATCAACACAGCAAAAATCCTTTCAATATGGGTTAAGTCATCCCAAAAAGAGTTATCTAACGATTCAACGATAAGTATGGCGGCTTTGGGAATGTAGCTCACCATAGCAACGACTGTGATTGCAAGAAACATGCAGGTAAACCTGTCTACCTTTTTGTTGAGAGTCTGATAATATTGCCTTAATGATTTTGTTTTTGCTTTCTGGGTTTGGCACATTTTGGTGGAATCCGCTGCAGACGTTAACTCATCGAGACGTTTGTCTAAAGTCCATTCGCAGTACTCCGATACGTCATCATTCTGTATGTGATCATTCACAATGGTTGGGTATTCTGAATCAATGTTCGTTTCTTTTTCCAGCAAATCTACCCTCCTTTTGGCACTTGTTCGTCTTTTCTTTTTCAGGCTCGTTTGCTGATAAATTGTTCTTCCGATTAAGCTATACAGAATCACCAAACATGAAATATTAATGAAGATGAGAGAGGATATAGTTATGCTGTACGCGACAGGTTCATTATTTTGCCATTGATTTTGATCTTGTTTGCATATATAACCTGTTGCATTGAATTTGGAACTGTAGGTTGGAACGAGGTCGTAAAACGGTATGAAAGGAGAGGCGATGGCTATCGACATCAGCAGAGCCACAATTAGAAACAAACGTCTATACTTCAGTGTCATTTCCGCTTTGTAAGGCTGACAGACTTTCACATACCTCTGAATCGCGATACCAATCAAAATAAATGCAGACATACACCCAACAGCAGAGCAGAAGTACCACAGCAATTTGCACGCATGGTGAGAATCTCTGTTTTCCAATACACTATGAAAATATTCCATCCATATCCCAATAACATTGAGAGAAAGTCCGAGAAAATCAGCAGTCGATAGATAAGGGATAAAATAACGGTCATCGCGAGAATTACGTAGGCGTACTATAAAAACAAGAAGAACTGCGGAGTTAGTGACCAGACCCACGGAAAAACATATTGTCACCAACACAGTTGTTGGAAGATATACCGAAGACATGTACGCATTCCAGTTTTCTAGATCCCTGGAGATACTTGAATTATTACGAATCCAACCCTCGGTGCTATCCGTTCCACTGGAATTCATCTGAAAATACATTTTTGAATAGCTTTTACTGTCATTTGATAAAAAAGCACAACGTCTATAAAACAGCAATATCATCATTATATTATTATGATACCTTGAAAGGAGTAGGCCCACGAAGGGTGAAAATTGGCCCTGTGAAATGGTCAAAATTAAAAGTGAAATTTCAGCAAATTATTTTCTGCGCAAATAATGATTTATGTATGATAGTTTATGAGGGTGATACAATTTTTGGAGTTTTACATTGGTGGATCTGAGATTTTAACCACCCTGAGTGGACTCGACAGCTGTGGTAAGCAACTACTCTATGGGAGGAGGCGTCCAGAGCATAAGCCTCACTCGCCTAAAGTCAAATAGGTTTGCGTAGGGCCAACTATTCTACCTGTAAAAAGAACCTGTTACAAAAACGTACACAGTTTTTCTCCTCTGCACGTCTTGGAAGCGGTAGAAGATCTGTCCAGATTGCAAGTGAAAAGCAGCATTAAAAACCACAGGACAACCACCCAGATTGGTACATGAAATGTACGGACTATGTACGAGACTGGGAAAACTGCGCAAGTTGCAACAATACAATCTTGTTGTGCTGGGACTGCGCAAGACCAGATGGACCCTGTCAGGGTTGTTGAGGCTCAGTACAGGGGAAACCTTGATCTATTTCGATCATCAGAGTACCAAGTGTTGGTCTTCTTATGCTCTTAGAAACAGACCACAGCGTCAATACGCCAGTGGGACAGCCTACTGTCGTCGCGCATCATCACTGCAAGATTTTACACCAAAGTCAGAAACACACTCATTGTCCAATGCTATGCACAAACAAATAAGATAGATGAACGGCAGAGAGAAGATTTTTACGATTAGTTACAGTCAACGATCAACCAGAAAAAAGAAGGGATACATACTTATATTGATGGGAGATATCAATGCTAAGATTGGGAACAACAGCGGAAGGGAACAAACCATGGAAAAAGAAGACATCATGAGTGAAAATGGAGAACTTGTCTGCAATGTTTTTGCTTTCAATGCTCTGACAATAGACGAAAGCGTTTTTCCACACAAGAACATTTACAAGGTTACCTGATTCTCAACCGACAACCACACTGATAGCAAGATTGAGCACATCTGCATTAGCAGCAGCTTCAGAAGGTCACTATTGGATGTGAGAGCAGAGAGAAGCAGATGTGGTATCAGACGACCACCTTGTGGTAGGAGTGGTCAAGCGTAAACGACATGCCAGGAATACAAATAAACCACGGACGAGGTTCAATGTTAGTATGCTACATGATCTCCATACTAGACAAAATTTTATACACTAGTAGAACTTTCAGACAAATTTTACATTCTGTCTTCACTGGTTGAAAAGGAAACATCAACAGAAGAACTTTGGGAACAGTCCAAGGCGGTACTCACTGAGACATGTGAGAAAATTCTTGGAAGAAAGACAAGAGAACATAAGCCCTGGATTTCCGCAGAGTCATTGAGAAAAGTAAAAGAAAGGAAGGACAGAAAAACAACTGTAAACAACAGCAAAAGAGGAGCAAGTAAAGTAGAGGCACAATAGCGGTATGCTGAAACTAACAAAGAGGTGGGAAAAAACATAAAGCAAGACAAGAGAAACTATATACAGAACCTTGCAGAACTAGATGTGTCGGTGCAACACGAATGCCCCGCCTACAGTTAAGTCCAATGAAGGAAATTCGTAAGGTTAAAATTGAAAGTTTTTCAAATGTATGGGTTAACGCATTTTCTATATAAGAAATCGGTTCAATATCTTGAAAATTAAAAGGAATCGGGGATGGCTATTGCCGAGTTGTAGGTATCATTTTTGAATTATTTTTGTCTGTGAAGGTGAGCCTTGCACGTATTTTTTTTTTCGCGAAATTAAACAACTTTTGTTCAATATGTCTTAACAGAATATTTACGAGTAAAAATATTATCACTTCGCAAAATGTTTTCGAGTAATGTGTTATTAATTGCTATATCAAATCGTCCACACAGGTGAGCCATGAGTCCTTCGGGCCTATATCTTAATACAGTTGGATAGATTCTGTTAAACTGAACAAATTTTATTCAATATGTTTCAACCATGTTTTTGAGCGGGGGCATAAAAAGCTGAACAAAAGCAACTGGACAACAAAATATGAAAGAGCTATATAACATCACACGAAAACTAGCTGGAAGTAGACAAGTCACAGAGACACAAGTGACAGACGAAGATGAAAACCACCGTGACTAATACAGAGGCTCAGCTAAACCGCTGGAAAGAACACTTCCAGGAGCTCCTTAACCGGCCAGTCCCAGCAGATCCACCCGATATACCACAAACAGAAACACCGCTTGATGTCAGCACTGCCCCCCATCAAGGAAGAGATCAGGAAGGCAATCTAACATCTGAAGAATGGCAAAGCTCCAAGTCCCGACGGTATCCCCCAGAAGCTGTCAAATTGGAGAGCAGAGCAATCATCAATATGCAGCACACATTATTCCGGAAAATCTAGGAAACGGAAGAAACACCACAAGATTGGAAGCATGGCCACATGATCAAGCTACCAAAGATAGGAAATTTGGAGGAATGCAAAAACTGGAGATGCATCACTCTGCTAAGTATCCTTGGGAAGGTCTTCAAAAGAGTCACCCTGGAGCGACTAAAGATGAACATAGACAAGAGGCTGCGGGGAGAACAGGCAGGATTCCATCGTGAAAGATCGTGTACAGACCAGATAGCTGCTCTCCACATTATCATTGAGCAGTCTCTGAAATGGAATTCACCTTTATATGTTACCTTTGTCGACTTTGAGAAGGCCTTTGACAGAATCGATAGGTCAACCTTAGGAAGCTACTTTTCCACCATGCACCATGGCGTCCCAGGGAAATTCATCAGTCTCATGGGGCAACATACGAACCATCTACATGCCAAGTGGTATATGGCTAATCCCTTTTCGAACCCTTCAACATCCTAAATGGTGTTCGCCAAGGCTACTTACCGGGTATTATCGCCACTCCTTTCTCTGATTGCTATAGACTGGATCATGGAGATTACAACTCATAACCATCGAAGAGGCATCCAGTGGACTTTGACCTCAGAGCTTGAAGATATAGACTTCGCTGTTGTTGCTCCCCTGTCTCACCACAACCACATGCAGGAAAAAAAACATCAGCCCTTGACAACACAGCAGCAAAGACAGGATTTACGATCACCAAAGCTAAGACCAGAGTGATACGTATCAACGAAGCAAACAATAACAACATTAGACTGGAAGAAGAAAAACTGGAAAACGTTGATAAATTCACATACCTGGGCAGTATTGTTAGCAAAGACGGGGATACAGACCAGAACATACGAGCTAAAGTAGGCAAGACATCTGCAGCCTTCAAGGTGCTAAGGCCCATATGGAACTCACATTTCATCTCAAACAAGACCAAAATGAGAATATCTAACACTAATGTTAAATCTGTTGTATGCCTGTGAACGCACCACCAAAGCCTCGACCCACAGTCTACAAACTTTCATAAACAGATGCCTGAGAAGCATCCTTCGCATCAAGTAGCAAGACATGGTACCACACGAAGAACTTTGGAGAAAGACCAGACAGGAGCCCATAGAGGACCAAATCAAGCGTAGAAAGTGGGGATGACTCAGATACACTCTTCGCAAACCACAATTCAGCGTGGAACGTCATGCTCAACGATGAAATCTTAAAGGAAAACGAAAGAGGCCGGTCACGCACCACCTGGAGAAGGTCCACAGAGGCGGAAGTGACTCGGTTACAGTCCAGAACCGACAGAAGTGGAGGGGTCTTGTGGATGACCTCCAGTGGGAACTAAAGTGTTTACGTCAAGTCAAGGTCAGTTAACAGGAACAGGAAATTTACATGCGAAAGGTCTTAACTCGATAAGCGCGGTATGGGACCCCTAGATGAAGTGATATACCAAATATCAAGTGGAAGTGATATGTAGTTTCTGAGAAAAGCGCGACAAATATATTTATTTCACATTAAGACTAGAAAATATTGACTACCGGGGTAAGTCGGTTAACAAGAAGTTCACATGCGAAAGGTCTAAATTCGGTAAGCACGGTATGGGACCCCTAGATGAAGTAATATACCGAATATCAAATGGCTCATCTTCGCTAGCCAAGGGTGACGATACACGGTGTATCGTCACCCTTGGCTAGCAAAGATGCAAATGGCTGTGATATGCAGTTTCAGAGAAAATGCAACGAAACTATTTATTCCACATTCAGACTCATCAAAGGTCTGAATTCGGTAAGCGCGGTATGGGAACCACGGGTGAAGTGATAATATTTGTTACCATGTATAAACCATATTAGGTCAACTATAAACCATGTAACGAATATATCTTACCGACTGCCTTTTTCTAAATAGCATAATGTTGTTGTTGTTTTGTTTTGTTTTTTTTAAACTTGCATGTTGATGAATCATGTTCATGATGCACTTTGGCCTGAAGCAACTATGACGTCACAAACAAGTGCCGTTAGAAATTTCGTAGTTTACGTAATGTATTCGAGTTCAATTAACTATTGGCCGTTGTGAATATTCATTTCGACGACAGGAGTTTATTCAAGTAGTCAGACGCTTTGAAAGCAATTTTGACACGGAAAATAACTCATCTTTTAACCGTGTATAAGGACTAATGGCTCTTACTGACTATGTATGGAATTCTACTGACTATGTATGGAATATCCATGGTCTTCACGTGATCGATGTAAACCAATGGTAATGCTGCAAATCAGCAGGAGGTAACTATCTATGTAACAGGACTGTCTAGAGGTTAGCCCCGCACATATATTGACCTCCGAATTCAATAAAGGATAAAGAGATTTCAGTGTTTTAAATAAAAATCCTTTGTAAGTGGCTGTGATATGTAATGCTGGGAAAATGCGACGAAAATATGTTTCGGGCGGACGAAAGGACGGACGCACGAAAGGATGGATGGACGGACCAAACAGTATACCCCCTTTTCTTCGGAGCGAGGGTATAATTATAAACTCTCTCTTTGATTTTTCAAGATGATAGCTGAAATTTTCAAAAGGATTCAAGATGAAAATAAAAACACCTCGTCATATTGTGTGTAAAGACAAAGATAACGAACAGTGATCAATCTCTTAGTCCCAAATAGAATACAAACACAAAAGTTGGGCAAACACGGACACGCAGCTATTGGGTGTCAATAGCTGCATACCGGTAGCTGCTTTAGCTTTGAAAAAAGGGGTCCAATTTCTGTTTTATCCAATTTTGTTTTATCCAATACATCGTCAATGTTTATACACCCAGACGTATATTTCAATAATTATCTTAATTTATCTTATACATGCAAGTACATACAGTAGATTCAAATGTTCACATATTAGTATTTTCCAAACACAACACCAATTCTTAGAAATCGACTAAAAAACAATTATCTATTAGTATTATTCAGACAGCAGTACTTGGATCCAGATAAAATTAAAATAAACCGAAGTATATGTGGTAGAAAATATATCTTCCGTGTTTTCATAACAATTTTAAAAAATGTAAATGATTTGAAAAATATCAAGTAAAATCAGTGAGAAGAGTTGGTTGCACGAAGTTGGCACCATGCTTCAGAAATGACAGTCTACATGTAAATTTTTCGAAGAATGTCCGATCACCTCCAGAAAGACACGTGCTGATCTGCAATGCTTCCATAACAGCTGTGCAGGGCCTGAAGGATGTCAAGAGGATTCGATTACAAAAATAGGTATAGTCTATTCAAGACATGCGCAAAAAGTGACCAAGTTCAACTACCGGTACATGTAATTTTTTTTTTTTAAATATGTGATCACTTAAAAACTCATGCACATTTTCAATGTGTCCATATCAATTGTACCAAGTTTGAGGAATTTATTACATGAAATAGGTACCGTCTATTCAAAGCATGCGTAGAAAATGACAAAAGTTCAACTACATTTTTTCAAATAATGAAGGATCACTTTCAAAAAGGCACATGCACATATACAACAACATTTACAAAGTTTGAGGAATGTCAAGCTAAGGCTGTAAGGAGAATTGGTTACCCAAAGTAGGTACCCTATTCAAGGAAGCCCAGTATATAAGCCGACTGAACGTTATACAAATTTATCCGAAATCCTTGTATGAAAATTCAATGTTCTGCCAATAATAAAAAAAATAACTCAAAATTTTTTAAAGTTCCATTTTCAATTTTAGACAAGAATTTGTAACATATGTGCACTTCTATAAATTGACAAAACGTCTAATGTTTTTCAAACTCTCAAATTCGAGATTTCCGTATATTAAGTACAAAAAGTTTCATCTACTAGTATTAAACTTTCTTTTTAGATCACTTGAGTCGAAGCTCAATGAGCTTTTCTTGATCACATCTTATCCGCCGCCCGTCTCTCCGTCGACTTGTTTTCCATGACTGCTGGGGCAATTTCAATCAAATTTGCACTAAAGTATCCTTGGGTTAATAGGATTCAAGTTTGTTCCAATGAAGGGTCATGTTCCCGTTAAAGAGGAGATAATCACGAAAATGCAAAAATAGGGTGGAGTCATTAAAAAATCTTCTCAAGAACCTTTAGGCCAGAAAAGCTGCAATTTAAATGAAAGCTTTCTAGCATAGTGTAGATTAAAATTTGTCAAAATCATTGTCCCCAGGGGTAGGGTGGGGCCACAATAGGGGATCAGAGTTCACATGCGATTATATAGGATTTTTTTTAGAAAAACTAAAAAACCACTGGGTCAGAAGAGCGGATATTTGTAACATGAAATATTCCTGACATATAGAACAGATTAAATTTTTTTTCAGATTATTTTCTGGCGGTAAATTGAGGCCACCACAGGGATCAAGTTTTGCATGCTGATATACTGAAAAATCTCCTTGAGAACCATTGGGTCAATTTTAATCAAACTTGGGTGAAGGGTATTCAGGTTAAATGAAGGATCGTTCCCTTTCAACGGGGAGATAATCACGAATAGACAAAAATATGATGTAAGCATTTAAAAAGCTTCCCAAGAATCACTGAGCCAGAATTGAAATTTACATGAAAGCTTCCAGAGGCGAGCGACGTGGCTCATGGGCCTCATGTTTATATTCTTATTAATCAAAGACTTGGGTCTGTATTCGATATAATGTGATCTATTATGTTCCCGAACACTTAGTGAAGGGGACACATCCATATCTATGTTGCAATACCGGTATTCCATTATCACAAGCATATGGTGTCTCAACTGATTCGATACGCAGGTGCATGTACAAATGATCAGTTCTTAAATCAAGGGAAGCAAATGACAAACAAAATGATGTTACAAGGTTTTCAACAGTCTCATTTAAAGTCAGTATTTCAGAAATTCTTTGATTGTTATAACGATCTGGTTTGTCAATACAACCAATGCTATCTGACGTGTTTCAAACCAATTATTAGTCCGTTCTATGTACACTGATTTTATATATGGATTACTCTCTTTACCCGACCAAGATAAAGGACTCATTGCGCGGGTGTAACGAGTCAACAGGGAATGCTTACTCCTCCTTGGCACCTGATACCACCTCTGATGTATCCAGGGGTTTGTGTTTGCCCATCTCTTGATTGTGTATTTTTTGTAGGAGTTATGAGATTGATCACTGTTAGCATCTTTACGCTTTTCATCATCCATCATCTATCATCAATCATCATCATTCAGTCATCATCATCATCCAATCATCAGAATTTCCACCTCGTGTAGCAACAACCGCAGCTCCTCGGACACGTTTTAACTACAAGTTTGGATTTCGTGGTATGATTTTTCAATAAAAACTAACTCTTTGTTGCTTTTATACAATATGTTGAGAAAGCACGGATAAATGAATGACGGGCTTATTTTTTAACCATTGCCCATTAATTGCCTCGATATAACAATGTACATGTTCATTCCTTGAATCATGCGCGTCTTTATTCACATGTAAACA
>CAJDSM010060890.1:16978-28970 GCA_903981925.1 Ostrea lurida | reverse complement strand
GTTACAGCCAAGCTCAGCCTCCTAACGTTATTAGTGACGACCGCTAAGACTCAGCACATCCTAAACGGTTGTAGTACAAAGCCAAGCCCTCAGCCTTCCTAACGTCTATTAGTAGTACAGTCTCTAAGCTACAGGCCTCGCATAAGTGTAAAAAGAGCTACAGATAAGGTGCAGACCCCCCTAAAGAGTATAGATATAGCTAAGCTCAGCCTTCCTAAATTTGTAATAGTACAGCTAAAAGATTCAGCCTCTCCAAAGTTATAGTACATCTAAGCCCAACTCCTTAAAGTTATAGGTGTACAGTTTAGATCAGCCTCCTCCTAAACGTTATAGTACAGCTAAGCCCAGCCTTCCTAACGTTGTAGTACAGCCAAGCTTCAGCCTCCTAATCGTTGTAGTTTTACAGCTAGCCCAGCCCCTCCTAACGTTGTTAGATACAGCTAAACTCAGTCCTTCCTCCTAACACGTTGTAGTAAACAAAGCCCAAGCTCAGCTTCCTTAACGTTTATAGTACAGCCTAAGCTCAGCTCTAAAGATTAGAGTGACAGCATAAGGTCAGGCCCCCTAAAGGTATTTAGTTTATTAGCTAAGCTCAGCCCTCCTAAATTTTTAATAGTACAGCTAAGGATTCAGCCCTCTCAAAAGTTTGTTTAGCTATAAAGTACATATCTTTTCTTTTTGGAAGTCAAACCCAACATACTTCTACTCCTAAGTACATAGTTGTTAATTCTGTCTTAGTAGTACGAGGCTATTTAGGCAGATTCGAAAGACAGGCCTTGAACGGGATCCATCCTTAAAGTTGTTCGAATTTTATATTAATTGTGAGGATAGGATTTGTTAGTACAACAGAGGGAACATGAGGAGCGCCCCAGTCCTCCCCTAACGTTGTTGAGGATATGTGTAAAATTTTTATGATATGAGAGATTATTGGTTATGAAGGATGTTATGGAGATGTATATAGTGTTTTTTACCAACTGATAAAATGTTATAACAAACCAAAAGCTACAGCAGTCACCTTCCTACAAGTCGTCACTCCTTGATAATCCTGAGAAAGAGGATTGAAATTATATTGCCGCTAGAGAGATGTTTGTAATTGAGTAGCCAGCTAACTGTATAGCCCAAGGCCCTCGCCATAAGACGTGGTTTGATAAATTAGTACCAATGCTAGCTTCTAGGCCATAAGGTAACTAAACGTGATGGTTTTTCAGCATTATGTATTGAAAGTTACATGGCCCATAAGCTTCTGCACGACCCAGCACTACCTGGAAACGTATTTAGTAACATCTTTAAGCTCAACTCCTAAAGTGTATTTGATCTAAGTACGAGGCTTCTCAGATACAGCTTTCGCTCCCTTTATAAAAGTATTATTGCTTCAAGTTTAAAAGCTTACAGCTAATGCCCAGGGCACTCTAAAGTTAGTTAGTAGCACAACTAAAGCCCAAGCCTACCTTAACGTTGTATAGTAATCAGGCGCAAAAGTTCAAGGCCTCGCTAAGCGTTTATTAGTACAGCTAACGCTCCAGCCTTGCCTAACGTTGTGTACAGCCAAGTTTCAGCCTTAACCTAACGTTATAGTACAGCTATGCCATTCAGACCTACCTAAAGGTAATATTTTTAGTACAGATAAGTAGCCCTCCTTAAAGGGTTAGTAGTGGGCTAAGCTCAGCCTACTAAAGTTATAGATACAGCTAAGATCAGGCCTCTCAAAGTTCATAGATTACAGATAAGCTCAGCCTCCTAAAGTCTTTAGTAACGAGCTTATTAGATCTTAGCCACCTTATTAAGTACTTATATATAGCGTTGAGACGGCGAGGCGAAGCCAGCGCTGGCTCGGGCTTACTGCTGAGGCTCTAATGGACATAATGCGAGCCGTTTATAAAGGAAGTGATTACAAAACATGGTGGTTCCACTAGGGGACCTTTATTAAACCTAAAGTAGGTAAACCCTCAATTACATTCTCATACAATGTTGTGCTCACCATAATCCATATTCCCAAGAGTCCCTTGTCTCAAAAATGGAATCCTGGAACTACAGTCAGTCAGCAGTAGGTCTGGATCACCATCGACGTTTAGAGCTCGAGTCAGCGTATACAAAAACGTTCGGGTGATCCAGACAAGTATCATAATAGAAAATACAAAAATTAATATCTAGTAATTATCAGCCACAAATAATTTGTTTTACCCTATTAATTATGTTTCTCCCATATTTGGTAAAACAAACCTCAATAACGTTGATAAAAGGTACTCCAGAAACACACTTGGTACATTTGACTTACGTAAAAGCCGGTTCATCCAGATATTGAAACAAACGTCAACAGCAACGCACTCGTTGCATTTTCCCCATATAATTCTTCATCAACCACTGACAACGTATATATGAATTTTTGTTGAAATTTCTGACTTTTAAAAGTAGGATTTGTGGCTTCCTAAAATCCCATTGCATTGTTTTGCTCGTCGATCAAAAATAACTCAGCTGCGGATCATGATAGCCTAGCCTCAAGCTTACGGAGCAAGAAAAAATGTACGAGTTAGTGACGTTCATGTCTTAGTTTAGGTCTTCGATAATAGAAAATGCGAAAAGAGGTGGCCGGAAATCTACATTTTGGAGCGGTTTTTGTTTTTTCAGGCGTCATCAGCAACACATAAAAGAAGAAATGAGGAGAAGGATGATGATACAGGCGATAAGTGTATTATCATGGTAATATAGTTGGGGTAAAATTAAATATTTTAATATTGAATGGATCTTACAGTACAATGTTGCAACCCGGGGGGGCTGGGACTTACCTAATAGATAAGAACGTGCACGCTGAAATACTATAAGAGGATTCATTAGATGTGTTAATTTTACTAAATTAAACTATAATTGAAAGAATTGCCGTCAACATTAGTTAGATCCGGTTTTGGACTTTAGCATAAAACATCATAGACAAATAAATCCGTATTTGGCATGGCAATACCCAGTTTGGATGGCTGTTTGAATAGAAAGGAAACTTTATGACACACCTTTGTCCAATACCCTCTTGTGATTGTTTAACCTCAGCAGCAGTTCCCAAAATTTTGGAAATATCAATATGAGTTGAAAAAGGGTCACCATTTGAAACAGAAAAATTGAGAATTATGGAATACAGCAAATCAATAATGAGACATAGGTATAACTATTTCTCAGAATCTTAAGTACTATATGAGGCTAGTGGAGGTGGGATGGCGGAATTGTCAGACTAAGTCGACGTGGCCCCTTACCCATAATTAATAGTAGTAAGTCTTCGCCCCCACCCCACACTTCGTATAGGAGATGACAATTTGCTATGTTATGAGATATTAACAGGAATACAGGCTCCAATTGCATGAAAATATAAAATACACCATTGTGAAAGCTCAAATAAATTGTACGCAATTATACATCTGTGATCCATAAAAAAATGACGTCCTCATAGCAGTTATCCTTATCTAAGAAATAAATAGAAAGGATTAGCCGCACCTAAACACTTCATAAAGTACTATGCTAAAGAACACAAAATATGAAAAGTGGGTGAGAGTGCGAAGTTAATTAACAGACATAACTTTGACTCAAGTGATGGGATATTAAAATTGTTTCCACAACATCTCAAGAGGCCATAAGAATATAGAACATGTCGTACGATGGGGGATTATCAAATAATAATAAGTACGTTCATGCAAGTCAGCAAATTATATACGCTAATTGCAAGATATATTCAGATATATATAATATTTTCGGAGGTCAGTGAGGCGTGATATCACCGGCCCTTTGGGTTATTGAATAATCAGTAAGAACAAATACGGTACAAGTTAAGAGTGGGGCCTATGAGATCACATCCTTCTCATGGTAATAAATTGGATCGTTAGTTAGGTGTTAGTCTAGCCCCTTGCCTGTTGTGTGGACGTTTGGTCCGGAGAGTCCTCTCGACGCGATATATCGTCACGAGGGTTCTAGGTTATTTCTCCTATCTTATGATACGCCAAATACCAAAAATGAATTTACATAGGGTGGTATAAAGAGGTGGGGCGGTTAAAGCGCTCCGAATAATCAGATGGTTAATGCATATGTTCAATAGGTGTCACTCATCCTTTCAGAGGATGTCTGACGAAATATGAATTATAACTTCATAAGCCGGGTACACCTGGGTGTCCCTATTATGCGAGCCACCAGACAAGTGGGGTCGATGTAATCCAGAAGGAACTTCTTCATCCCTACTCATTACCTATTTTTTGGTGTCATCAAATAATAGAGATTGGATTATGCCGACTTTTACACTTGTTATCATGTTCCTGAGGAAGCCACTTATTCGGTACAGTTAGATTTTAATATTTCACGTATTAAATCATTACACCTCCCGTCTGGCGCCTAGCTCCTGGTGATTCTATTCACGGACTCTTCAACTTTCTGCGTCGCTGCCGTTAACGCACGGTTAATGCATTACTCAAAGTTCTACATTGTGGAGTAGGTGAGAAAGAGTACAATAACTAGAAACCCTAGTTGGCGATTAGATATTTCTAAAAATTGAATCACTACCATATATAGTGCCCAAAATATCATCCATTTGCGACCAGAAAAGAAGTACTTAATTGACAGTGTTACGCAAAGCTGATTAGCGATCATGATAGTATAATTTATATAGTACACTAATATCATGATATTAATCAATTAGACACCGTATAATAATATCTGGGATCCAAAAGGAAAAAAAATCAACTATTATATGACTTGGTAAATATTCGTATGGATCTTATATAATACTAGTAATTCAATTTACCCTTCTAACACCTCACTTTTGAACTTGGTTACTTTTTACAAATTACTAGTATGAACTTATAACACTCGATTAGTTAGTTTAAGACTCATATAAAAATTGTCTCATATAAACTATTAGTCCTTCGGGCAGAGTTCTCAATATCTCAATGGTGGACTATATTAATAGGGGAAATAAACTTTTAAAAATCTATTCTGCTCTTTCCAGACCACAAGCTCAGTGTAGGATCCTTGGATTAGTCAAATGGATGTGCGTATGACGGATTATGGTCTATGGTGGAGATTAATATTCCGACCTTTAGGTAATGCAGACTCAGAGTTGTTTCAAATGAGTGCTATGTGTGAATAGGATCATGCGATTACTCACTAAATTTGGCTTTAAGAACAACATGTGGCATTGGGCCGCCGTGAAATAGCAAAAGATCATTACTCGTGACGATATAAGAACGGTCAGAAATATCTTTCTAAGCTTGGTTACGAGGAGTATATCAAGGTAAGTCAATCAACCATCCTGTTCCGTGTGTATTGGTAAAGGGTCATTTATAGCAGAGTTCGGACCCTTACGACTATCATTTTGCGTAGCCTAAGTTTGTCTGGGTGAAGGCCTTTCACACACAACATAGGCATTGCGTTAAAGATAAGAGAGAAAGGGCCAGTATATTACAGTTATTTTTGTCACAGCAGATACAATTTTAATTCCCTTAATTTTAAGACGACAGTGAAAGGCTTAAGAGTGTGGCATGATCCAATAGCCTAATGTTTGTGCCAATTTAATTCTACACGGCCGCTGGTAGTCCTTCAGAGGCCCTACGATTTGGATAATACCACAATCAAGAGGGTGTATGCCACAAGCGGACAACTTAACTTGACGAAAGTGGCTTTCAAGGTAGCTTTCCGGCCAACAAAAAGGGTACCTCATTCATCTTTGTGGATTATATCGCCGAGGGACCAAGTGTACCGATTCAGCTTTAGGTTTTCTAATCTACCCTCTTGGGTCAGATTTTTTAAGTTTATCGGTGTTATCATACGATTACTTTCTAAGCCGTGTCATTTTATGTATAACACTACAAAACAAGACCTTCCCAAGGCATACAATTCACAATTATTTTCTGCGCCAATAATCAACTAATTACAAACTGAACTTTTGTAGCATAAACCTCAACTTATAAATCCCGAACCATTAAAAAAACCATTAAGTTGATATGAAGATCAGTAATTAAGTCTAATTTCAAGAATCAGAAAATGGTGCCTATATACAAAATGGATTTAAATAACGCTCTCGGAATTTAACGCAGCCCACGGTAGAAAAGAAAAAGCTAAAAAGGATGAAGCCCGAAACGAAGGTGGAAATGATGTATATTTAACCGCTCGCAACAAGCTACATGGTATGTAACCACTCACAACTGAAAGACAACAAGCAAACAAACAGCCGTTGGCAGGTGTTCAGGCCTCCGTTAGGGGTGATTTTATGGACGTCAATAATTTTACGCCGGAAGTAGACGAGACTGATAAACTCCGCGACGGCTATTTAATCAAGTCCGTTCAGGGCTCTACTAAGGATGGACAATTTCCTTGATAGTCGAGCCGAACTAAATGCGCAGCCACTATATTGGTAGGTAGATGTTTTAGAGATACATGGCTGTTATCGTATCGTACACATTGCAAAACCAACTTAGGCAACCCGGTCGCTATAAGGAATGAGCATATGATTGTAATTATTAAGCTACGATCCTAATTGTTAATTTGATAAAATAAAAAATGCAACATACCCAGTTTGACATAGTACATGTATCTTTGTCCTTTCTGTCATTGCTACTCATAATAAAACATACATGGAGGCACCAGAATAAAATGTTGCATTAGAAAAAACTCGTAGTGGAATTCTCGTATCTTAACACTCCATCTTTGCATATCAGCAGCGCCTCCTGGGCCAATAATCATAATAACATTCTTTTTGCCTTAAAATATCCACAACTATATTATATATCGACCGCGGAATAAGTTGTGAATAAAAGTATGCTTATCAAATTATACTATTATGCCACATAGGATCATTGAGTCTATCCCTATAGTATTTTCTGCAGTTTTCCTTGTATACGCAACCTATATAATATAGAGATTCTGTGTTACGAACCAGGAAGTGATCGGATGGTGAGTTCTAAGATATGAATGGAACGATATTTCTACTTGATAATATATCGTCTAATTGTTTGCAATCGTCTAAAATGATTATATCATAAAGATATTTAATTTAATGATTAATCCCATTTAAAGGCCACGGGGTGCTCAACGTTTTCAGACAGTATCCCATTTCATTTTTCTATGTTTTAATATTAACACCACTTCATCCAATATATTAGTCTCTAACCATTTTGTTATGGCTTTGGGGGGGGGGGTGAGTGATTAGTCTGCGAGCATCTTGTTATTCTCAATGTCGCGAGGCTGTCAACAAATACAACCAAATTAATTTAAGTGCATCCATATACAAAAGGACAGTGTGTATAGACTTTCAACAGCTAATTCATGCGTCATAATAGCGACTCAACAGTAATCATCATTATATTCTGACGCAGTGTGTCAAAAATCGAACATTGATCTCAGAATATTGATCGCATGCTCCGCTTATCTAAAGTCATGGTAATCTAACTCCCCAGTATCCATTTCTTCTCTCCTAATCTTCTCTTCTTCTGTACTACATTGTATAACTTTAGGAGGCTGGGCTTAGCTGTGCTATAACATTAGGAGACTAAGCTTAGCTGTACTATAATTTTAAGAGTCTGGGTTTAGCTGTACTTAACTTTCCACGGAACGTAATTACTACTTCTAAACTATGAACATGAAAAAGCAACAACGTCATGATATTTATTCAATGATGTAAAGCATGAAAAAAGCAATATTTGATTAAATTAAGAGTAATTGATTATAATTGCTTATTTTTTGGTTTTTCGTCCCGTCCAGAATATTTTACTCATATTGAGACGTCAACATTGCCGGTGAAGGGCTGCAAATTTAGACCTATGCTTAGCACTCATGGCTTATGGCAGTGAGGGTTCTTGGGACCTCCGTATTTAAGGAAATGCCGAGCTCTTGGTGAAGGACCTATTTTAACATCTTAGGTTGAACGCGGCCGAGCACGGGGCTCGAACGCACGACCTCCCGATCACGAGATCGCGAGAGCTCTACCAACTGAGCCACCGTGACCGGTCTCAAGTGTAATTAATTGGTCTTCAATTAACGCTTATCAATATAAATGCATGTTATGATTCTCGACTGCAAAAAAACAACAACGAATTGTATATTATGTAACTTATGCTAGCTGATTGGAATATTTATAATACATTTACCATCTATCTAAAATGCATGAATCTTTATTTCACTTTATACCACAAACATTAAATATTCGTATCATCCTTCCAAAGGCGAAACTATTTGATGGCATAATACAACCCATCTTCACAAGTCAAGGGTTTTTGTGCGAGGTAACGAATGAATAACCCTTGACTTGTGAAAATGAATATTACCACTAATTCAAAAATTAAATCGGGCAAATTTGGAAGTTGGTATGAAATCGCTAAAATTTGATTCATTATGTAATATGCAAGTAAAATCCTTTTATACAACCTGAATAGCCGTATTCTTAAAGAAAATGATAGGGAAATGATATTGTCATTTTTGTTTGACCAGGTAGTCGGGATGCAGCGCTGGGCTTGATGATTGTTGTTCTGGTAGTATCATTTCTTACAACAGTCCTCTACAGCCTTTACGTTGCCACGGACTCTGCAAGATACCGATGTACGATCATAGTCCTAATGTGCTTAACTTTCCTTGCGGGTAAATTAAACTCTGATAGAAATTCTCTTTTGACAATTAAATACATAAAAATTACAGATTTCAAATTTCATTTTAATGATTTTTAATTATACAAAAATTTTCTTTCAGCTCTTTTCATTTTGATCGGAGTCATTGCCTATGCCGCTTCAGTGCCTACTGATTTCTACGTGTCGTATTCTGTGGGACTAGTCTTGATCGCCTCATTTTTATTCACTTGCGCCGGAGTTATGCTAATTCCCGACATCAGAAACAAAGTTTACCGGCGTCCAACACGTACACGTGTGAGAACTCCGTCCACCCTAAGTGTCCTGTCGACGGACTCTCCTCCACCACGTTACACCTCTAGAATGGAATCGCCGGAGTACAACAGTCCTCGCCGATCCAAAGGTGTCTGGGTTTACAAATATTACGATGATTATCATATCACAAATAGCCGACGATCCCCGCCAAGGGAGAGTGTAAAGTCAATTTCTACCCCAAGAGAGAATATCCGACTTTATCATGTCCGGGAGCCACTTCCGGTACAAATTTCACGTATTACACCTCGTCGCTACGGCACTCCTTTGTCTGTTACACGTTATGATTACAAAGCGAGATAGAAAGGACCCTGTTTGGCGATAGATTTCAATATATAGATGCCAAATTTTGCACTTAGGTACAGTGTACATGTATAAATACATTTTATTCCGTTGCATCAAAGAAAATTGGTAATTTCATGACATTAAAACTTACCCTACTTGACTTGTTTTAAGAGACGATTTGATTTTAAGCTCTTATTGTTCAAATCATTGTCCCCAGAGTTTTCAATGGGGATAAAATAGGGGAAAATCTTTTAAAATATTCTCTTCAGCCACAGCTACAGTGTAGGTCTTGATTAGTCAAATGGATGTGCGGGTATCCTTAGGTAATGCAGACTCAAGTTTGTTCAAATGATGGCTGTGGTGGTAGGGGTACAATTGAAGAACAAATCATGGCCGCGGGGTGGGGTACAATTCAGGAACAACGTTTTTATATTAGACTTCGCATCTTCTCCAGAACCACTTGGCTAGTGGGCTATAATTTTGCAAGCAATATCCTTACACAGGAAGTTGGGGGAGTTGTGATCGATGCGGTCCTAGGCTTATATAAATAGGGTGCAAGGAAACTTATTGACGAAAGCTTCAAATTCGCCACAAGTACCATCTTCGCGAGCCAAGTGTCCGATTCGCTTATTCTAATCTACCCCTTGGCAGATTTAGTCGAGTTTCTAAGCCGTGCTTTGACTTCCCAAGGCATCCAATCAAATTGCGCCATTCATACCTGATTGAGCATGACATAAAAACCAAAGTAGAATCATTAAGATCAGAAAGGCAAGTTTTAATACGCGATTTACGCCCGAAAGATAAAGGTGATATAAGCTCGCAACAAGTACATGTATGTACACCTAAATGAAAAACAACAACAAACAATTGTTCACTCGAGTGTTTACGTCAAGAGCGATAACTCGCATCGTCCGTTAGATGGCAATTCAGTCGCGACTAAATCAGCCAAGGGGTAGATTAGAGTAAGCGAATCGGACACTTGGCTCGCGAAGATGCACAAGTACATGTACTTGCTTACTATCAAAACTACATAAAGTGAAAAACGATAACTTACACTGGCCAATCTTTTAAATATCAAACATAATACGAAATTGAAAGTAGGCAAAAACTGACCCCTGGAGCCTACCTAATGGGGGAAAAGAGACATAGATTTAGATAAAGCTGTTTAAATGATCAGCTATTGGAGGCTTCACTTACAATTACAAGGACAATCATGAGAAAGAAACTAACGACGAGGAATCGAATGGCTTATAGTTTCCCATTCCACCCTGGGGGGGGGGGGGGGGAGGGCATATTATTTTGTTATTTTCTGTGTTCGTCTATTAGTTTGTCACAAAATCCGAGAACGCTTCTCCTCCTATACGGCTTTCCGGATAGACTTGAAAATTTAGTACAATGCTTCACTGTCATTTGTAAATGTGAGTATTGTTGGAACAAGAGGATCAAATTATTTTCTTAAAACTTAAAGTAAACAATTTCTTTTTCTATATGACTTATTGGATAGTCTTGAAATTTTGTTCAATATATTAACATTTAATGATGTTAACATTGTTTACACTAGGTTCTTACCATTTACAATGGATCAAAAAGGAATGTTTTTATTTATAGGTTTTTTTTTTATATGTACATAGGTACCGTATGTTCACCTTATATTTGGTACTCCAACCTAAATTAATCTTTTTTGTATCATACATAATATACACAACAAGGGCCGTAACCAGAGGGGGTGCAATGGGTGCACGTGAACCCCCCCCCCCCATTTTAAAATGAAAATGCTAAAACCTCTCAGCTTCCGGGGCCTGGGCCCCTACCAGGTCCCGTCCTGGAACCGCTGGGGGTCTAAAGCGCCCCCAAGCCCAATGAAAATGCTACATGTAAAATCTCTACCAGGGTTCTCCTTGGACCAGTTGTGGGCCTGACTAGCGGCTCTTAAACCCCTTGCCTTAGTCTTGTGCTCCCCTAATGGAAATTCCTGTTACGTTCCTGACTGGTCACATCTATTTTGAATAATTCCTCCATCTTCTTCAGTGCACAAAGAAGCATTCAAGTTTATGTTCTTGCTCGTCTTTTATCCTCCATATCATGCTGTACATTAAGGGGACGAGTTAGAAATTTGGAGCACTTTCAAGGAGGGGAGACATTTGTTTTTATTCAAATCAAGGTTGTTCTTTTTTTTTTTTTTTTTTTTGTGTTTTTACAATAAAGATGGAAAACTCTGGTTGTCATTAATTTGTTGATTGCTACGTTGATTCTACGCACACGTACTAGAGAAACGCTGGAGTTTCTCATGAACAACAACTTTGTTGCCTTTGATGACCAGGTGTTCCAACAAACTATTGGAATTCCCATGGGCACGAATTGTGTTAGTTTATTAGCTAACCAGTTTTAATATCCTTTCGATACAGAATTTATGCAAGAACTTATACATGAGTACTGAGATAGAACAACTCAGATATCCATGTCATTGGCATCGGTGTCGACTATGAAGGTATAGTTAAGCACTTACCAGGTGTACTTTTAACTTGTGGAAGGGTGTCTAGCATTTTTCTGTACATTGAAACTTCACCCTTTTGTTTATCAGTTCGTATAATAGTTTGGCTGCTTTACTAACATCTTTAACACATTTCCGGTAATAATAACACTTTTCACGAAATGACCTTCAATCTTTTATAGAGGTTGGCTCAGGCCAGAATTTGATAGCTTGTATGTTTGTTGGAGATAATGTCTCCCAAATACTCAACCTGCTGTCATATAGTGTATTTCCTTGCTTTTATTTCAGTCCACTAGTATGAAGATGGCCTAATACTTTTTCT
>CAJDSM010060879.1:0-18474 GCA_903981925.1 Ostrea lurida | reverse complement strand
GGGCATGGGCATATACATGTATACATCCTTCACTATTTAGTATCCAAGACTTCGCAACGGAAGTAGAAGTTTGTATTTTCAAAATATTTTAACTTTTGGGCATGACTTTTTTTTTTTAACTAAAAATTCAAGTAAAGATTTGATTTAAACGGATCTTGTTATATAGCAACGAAGGGTTTGCAGCCGGGGTTTGCAGACTTGAAAATATATAGACTGTGTATGTAGTATTGTATATGCTCATTTTGGAGGTTAGAAGGTGGATAATTTTAACAATCGTCCTATAGCACCGTCTCTTAGCTACCCTCTGCATCATGTATATAATCTTACAGACACAATCTTGTTGTTTCAGTAGTTTCCCAATTTATTACAAACTGTTTCACAAGATGCAGATTTTCTGTTTTAAAAGACAACTATGGTAGGTTTAGTTTTTTAATGCTGGCTTTTTGGGGTAGAAGTGGATTATTTTACGATAAAATAAGTTTGTCCTATAAGCCACCGTCTCTGAGCCCTAAAAACCCTCTGCATCATGTTATAAATCATCTACAGACACATTACTTATTACTAAAGTTTAACCATATCATAGAAAAAACTTATATTTATCTCTATACATTATATATATCTGTTTATTGTACATGAGGCAGAAATGGACTGTTTTGTTTCCTTTAGCATTGACTCCTATACTGTCCCTTAAATTGTTGGTGTATCAGACATATATTGCATTCATAGGGGATAACGATACTACCACTGACTAGTCACAGTGTATTAATTAACTTGTGTATTGTCTGTATTTGTATTAACGATTATACATTATGTATATGTTACATGTTTATGCCCATTTGGGCCCTGATTTGGTAAATAAATACTACTACTGTATATATAAAGATGTAGGTTTTTGAATAATATCAAAACATTTACTAACTAGATCTACTATGAGTAAAGCTCATTTGCTCTAGGTAGAAAATCATCGTTTAGATCAAAATTTAAGAAGTGGTGCACAATGGCATCATGTGCGATGTTCAAAGAACTCCTGAAAGTTTCATAGAATTCTGTTGATCGAGTGGTTTTAGGGGATGGGAGGCGGGGGTATACGGACGAACGGACATTCAAAAAGATCACTTCGCAGCGGGGGTACATATAATTCAAACTCTTTATTGGCGAAAACATCGATTATTGTCCATAAGTAAAACTAATAACAATATTAATAATAATAGAATATTAGCATGACATATATATAATGATTTCACGAACGTCTATAGTTTTTGGGGGTGGATGGGTAATCCTGTGTGTTTAACCTCATTACAATTATACAGAAAATGCGCATTTCCCACGGTTTGAAGAAGCAGCTCTCTGAAAAAATATTGGGACAAATCTCATTCAGAGAGCTACAGTTCTGCAGCTATAGGAAGATATGGAGCGCCAAATTAACATAAACTCAAATAATTGTAGATATCTTTAATTCATTTAATGCGCGCAATAATTCAATTATTGCTCTCAAATTGCATGAGAGCAATAATTCATTTAAAGAGAGCAATAATATAATTAAAGATATCTTTAATTCAACTTATCCATAATTGAATTAATGATCTCTTTGAATTATTGCTCTCTTTAAATGAATTAATGCGCGCCTTAAAGTGTTGTAAATAATTAAAGATATCTTTAATTCAACTTATCCATAATTGAATTAATGATCTCTTTGAATTATTGCTCTCTTTAAATGAATTATTGCTCTCATGCAATTTGAGAGCAATAATTGAATTATTGCGCGCATTAATTGAATTAATGATATCATTAATTCAATTAATGCGCGCAATAATTCAATTATTGCTCTCAAATTGCATGAGAGCAATAATTCATTTAAAGAGAGCAATAATATAATTAAAGATATCTTTAATTCAACTTATCCATAATTGAATTAATGATCTCTTTGAATTATTGCTCTCTTTAAATGAATTAATGCGCGCATTAAAGTGTTGTAAATAATTAAAGATATCTTTAATTGAATTAAAGAGATCATTAAATCATTGCTCTTTTCAATTGAAGAGAACAATAATTAAATTAATGATATCTTTAAATAATGAAAGATATCTTCAATTATTTGAGTTTATGTTAATTTGGCGCTCCATAGGAAGAATCATGTTGAGAGAATGAAGTAACTATTGTGCATGCCAACAATGGCCAAGTTCAACAAACAGAAAATAATCTATATTTAATTTTGAAAATAAGAACTCGGCCTAGAAGGCCGACCATAAACACTCGCACGAGTCGCCTTATTCGTGTACATACCGTGCAGGGGTAAAGTTGGATCGTCAATAATTAAAATCCGGGTGTATCTATAGAGAATACTAGATATAATCAAAATATATTGATTTTAATTTTCGTAAATCTTTAAAGCGATCCTATTGTGACCCTGCCCACGGGATTTGATTCGCACAAGCCAGGGATTGTACAGTAATTAGTATAGTACCTATACCATATTAGACATGAATTTATTATTACTATATACAGCAGAATGTGTGACATATAAAAAATTCTAAATATACTACATGTATAAGTATATCACAAAGCCGATTGAGTCGTTGATTATACTCGACTAGCTTCTCAAATTCGTCATTCCTCGATCGGAATTGTGATATTTTTACGAGAGAGAGAGAGAGAGAGAGAGATTGAGAGGGGAGATGAGGGGGAGACACGTGAGCGAGAGAGACGAGAGAAGGAGAAGGGAAGAGAGAGAGAGAGGAGAAGAGAGAGAGAGAGGAGAGAGAGAGGTTATTTTACGCACAGCAATAAATACTAAAAAAAAAAAAGTGAGGGGGTTTTCGCAAAAAATTTAACGTGAAACAGTGCAGCCGATATTGAAAAGATACAAGTAGTTCGGGGTATAACATTTACCCGTGTAATTCAATACCAATACATGTACATTTATACGTGTAGATTAAATATAGAATGTGCAGCTATACATAAGTCTTTGCTAGCCCAAGGTTTTTCCATCTGAACTGCTTTGAAAAAAGTCTTTATTCATCATAGCTGAATAACATACAGGTCTATTCGAAATTTGTTAATTTCTTTGACTAATCCGATACACTGTTTTTCATAAATAATAACAAATAATCAAGAGGTATATATTACATGATACAAATTAACAGCATCTCTATATACGATGGAGTCAGCTGACACGACAGGACTCGTCCATTTTGCCCTCTGATTGATCCTCACTCTCCGGAGGACCAGACAGCGCTTCTCCATCAATACCATCACTCTGTCCCACATTCTCCGAGTGAACTAGTTCATCATTTCCCTGCCCGTTATCAAATTCTTTATTTTCTAGATATTTGTAATTGGCCGGCAATCCCTCCGACATATTGGGATCAGCAACAGATAATGAGGATGTCTCGCAGATCTCCGGAATTTCTGGTGATTGTATGGGGTCGTTAGAGATATAACCATGGGGGGAGGTATCCGATACTTCCTCAGATGGCGATGGTATCTCCAATTTGGCCTGGTTTTCTTCTGTACATTTTTCAGCACAAGTCGGCATCACGCATGGATCATGAAATTCTGAAACAGATTTTTGGAAAATAAGTATGCTAATGGAATTGCTGTTGTATTACGAATAAGTGTTTGTGAAGTATACAGTGAACATTATCCTGGCCTCAAGACCATACACTGAGTGAGAATAGATTTAAGTCTAAATTTCAAATCCAGCTAACTTAAATTGAGAATTAATTTTCATAAACAAATGAATTTTTTAATAAATGTTTGCATTTGATTTCTTTTTGAACCCCTGTAATGGTTTTAAACATCTGTGTTCTAAATCTTAAGATACAAGTAATAAAATTTTGACTTTAGTCTATTCTCAGTTTATGGTCCTGGGACCTGGATTTGGATGAAAGTAGATCATTCTTAGTTTTGTAGCATCGTCCGTTTGTTGCTGACCGTTTTGCCTTGGATGTCCTTTACCGCAGTTGAAAGGATATCCAGTTCCCCATTATGAATATGAACAATGTACATAAATATAGTACGACTATCATAACAGGTAGAAATATACCGTCAAAAAATACCTGAATAGCTCAAACATTATAAAATTTAGAGATCTGGTGACATGACCAAATTTAAAAACATTGAAATTAATAGCTGAATTTATCAAAAATAATCGTAATGCCTGCATGTGCTTCCCTATTAATGCACGCATGTTTGTATATTATGTATGTTTTATATCTCTTGCATACCATTGATGTGGTTTAGAGAATAAAAGAATTTTTAAAATTGAAATTGAATATACAAGATATACTCTACTGACCAATCAAAGGCCCCGGAATCAAACAGATGCATAATTTACCCCCCCCCCCCCGCAACAATTATAACACAATATAGTGTCATTCCTAGTTACCATCACCGTTACATACATGTACGGGGTGGTATACCAATTTCAGTTGAAATCGGCATATTTATGCATATCCTATCTGTAAACTAACCCAATATTTTAAATAGGTACACATTACCAGGGTATAGGATCCAAGATTTGATGGGGTGGGGTCAATTTTATGAAGCAAGGTGACTGGAGACTGCTACATGTATACAGGACAAAGCTATGGGGGCCTAAGGGACGAAGCTCCAGGATTTTATAGGGCTTGAAATATGTCTCCTATGTAGCTCGTTTTAAGATTTTCTGTAAATTTTTTTATTAGGTAAATCCTCACCTTTTTTGGGGACGAAGTTCGTTGTCGGTTAATTACATATATATGTGCAAATGCGTTCAATCATACAACCCTTTCCTGTATGTATATACACTGTGCATTGTTTAGATCTATATCAATGTACAATCTTTTTGTTGCCCCTTATAAGGACCCTTAATGGTCAATAAATTGACATTGTATATATGGAGATCGTTTAGGATTAACGGAAACATTTCGAGATTTCAAGAAAATTACTTTTAACTTTGAGGGGACCACCCCCCCCACCCCCCCCCCACCCCCTGTAATTTTAAAGCTGTTCATGTAATTTCAACGATTTTCTTTATCATTTGATTATTCTTTGTCATGTCTTGTCTAGATGCAATATTTAATGTAGCCCTCGAGCCAGTGAATAGGGCTTGCTAAAAGAATTACGCATATGAATATACTGGCATGATCCCTTACCGGCCAATGTTAAAGTTTTTTGAAAAGTAGGTCAAAGGTCAAGGTAAGGAGGTCAACAATTTTGGTACCAGTTGAAAGGGCTTGTCATATTTAAAAGGAATACACAATGACATGTGAATTCGCTATCACTTACCATTCAAAGTTATGGCCAAGGTGAAAGTTTTTGAAAAGTAGATCAAACTTCAAGGTGAAGGTCAGGGGGTAAAACATTTTGGTACATGTACCAGTTGAAAGGTTGGCCTTAATGTCATAAGGAAAACACATATGAAATTTATATGAAAGACCAATCTCTTACCAATTCAAAAGTATGGCCCAAAGTTAAAGTTTTTCATGCCGACAGACAGACAGACAGCCGGACAGACCAAAACAGAGATGCTTGCAAGATCTATATAATTTTTATTTATTCATTCTAAATTAGATAATTGTGAAGTCCGGCTCGAGATTAATTAAGCATATGGAACAATTTTTGAGCCCCCCCCCCCCCTCAAAAATCTCCGATCCGCCCCCTGATCTACAAGTACTTTTAGGTTCGCGATCTAGTACATTTGCTGTAAATTTATAATGGAAAATTACGTACGTCTCATCTTTTGGTGACTATGATACACTTACTCTAAAAATAGGTTTTTCTTTACACTGAGTTTTATATATCTTCACTAACTCTACACCTCCAACGGCCGGTTAGCTCAGTCGGTTAGAGCGGCGTGCTAATTACGCGAATGTCGGGGGTTCGACCCCCACACTGGCCATAATTTTTTTTTTTTTTTTTTTAGTGTTTATTAATGTTGCTAAATTCCTGCATCGCTTCGAAGCACAATTTTCCTTCCTTCTTAAAATATCTCACTGATCAACACAAATCCTTTCATTCATAGACATTTCAGAAATTTTGATAAACTTTGCAAATGAGAACACTACTTGAATTTAATCAAGCTATTGATGCATTGAATTCAGTAACCATCATAGTTCAATAATCCATACAAAAAGCATCAACCAGAGGCAGATACACCAAGCAACATGGTAATCATTTTCTTTTTATTAGAGAAAATCCTAAAAGTGAACATATTGCATTTGATATATTAACAATAAGCTTGGCAATAACATATCCATATGTCTTAATACAGATAATTTACAACATTTACAAGTGTTATAAATGTTTATACCCAAACAGCTGATTTATGATAACCATAAAATGACTGATGAAAGACATTCACAAACAAGCATCCATTCCCATCTCTGTTATCACTGAGCAGGTTACTATCTAATAGGAATGCTTAGAACTTTTACATGAAAAATGAATTGGGCATTTCGCAAAGCATAATCATATATACTTAAAAAAAAAAAAATAAACAAAACATAAACAAAAACCCATAAAAAAATATTGATTTCCTTAATTTCTCTCTTTAATCTAAGATATAAATACATCTATCTCTCTTCGAGACTTCTATTCCCCCCCAACAAACGGAAACATTGAAAACAAAATGTTGCAGCATTTTTACTATGTACATGTATAAATTAAAAGGAATCTAATCCCTGAGATATTCCCAACTTACAACACAAAACATGCAAGAAACTTAAAATGACTTAAACCATCATATCAGGAAAGGTTTGTTTGATCCTTCTACTTTATAATCATACCTAGCAGGTTCCATTACCTATACCAAATTTATACACTTCAGTAACAGAGAGGGGGAACTTTCATACAATCTCTACTTTGAAAATTTGATTTCAAAACTCAGGGTTAATAGGTAACACCATTACACACCGTTACTGTTTATACTTTCAGTACATTGGAGATACAGAGTAGTAAGGGGAGGGGGCGGGGCAAAAACGAGTCAGCCATACTCAAATCAATCATAACTTAACTGCAGCTAATAAGACTGAAACTACACATACTGCATCTTCTATCTATGAATATGAATTCTATCCCACTCTAACATATCAAAGTGATTTGATACCAGCATACTACGAACTAGAATAAGCGTTAAGGAGGAACATCACACCTGTCAAATCTGATATGGATGGAAAGTGGAGGATATGTACAATGCTATTTTGAAATAGAAAACATTCAAAATGTCCTATTTAGGTACAAAATGCAGTTTTAGTAGAAAGCAATCAGCAAAAATAAATGACTAAAACCTTTGCTAGACTTCAACCCATGATCTACAAATCAGCAGCTAACATATTAACCTACTGAGTTACCCAGCCAGGCAATTAGATTGTCTGACAGTTTCATTCATGTTTCAAAAGTCGGCCATTTTGGCAATGTGTGTTATTCCTCCTTAGTACAAAAATAACTGGTTTATTTCAGTGGTTTACAAAAGGAATTTCCAAAGTCAATGACCATAAGAAAATAATGCCCTACTGTTATACTTGTGGGGCAGTGTGATGACAGAAGACCATAACTGTGGTGAGGTGAATTTCTTGTGACATCATTATCTTGCTGTGATGCACAGCACATAGCATTCTGCACAAATAGCATAGCTGTCAGGATTAACATATCAACATGTGTCTATTATACTATAGCACTCATTGTATAACCCACAAGGACAGTTCTAAACAGCGCTGTACAGTTCTAAACAGCACTGTATTCAAAAACAGATCCAAATTTCTTTTTGACACTTTTCAACATTTGTGCTGTAATTCATAGGTGATAAACACTTGGACAACACAATCCACTGCTTAATAAATACACAGGCAACTAGAGATCCCAGCCATTGTGTGTGTTGTCACATGCTCTACAGTCTCTCCATCTTTATTATCACACATAATGTCAGACTTAAAGTCCAGCAAGTACAGTAAAACTCATTTATAAAGATTCTTGTTTATATGTCTAGAATCATTTGAAAATCCTGTCATAATCTTTTTTAAGGAAAAAAACAAAACAAAAACAAAAAAAAAAGCAATGCAGTTATAAGAAATTCTTGGTTATCTATTCCCCATTATCAATTTCATGACTATAACTTCTTTGTGTATAAGCAAATCAAATTTACATGTTTTTATCTCTTGTCAAAATGCCAATTAATGTATTCTTTTATATTCATTGTCCAAGATATATGCAATGCATAAACAAAAATGACCCACTTTTCCAAATATTAGACCTTTCCTATCTTACCAATACAAAATCTGTACATGTATATATTGAATCAAGTGTGTGTTTATTCATATCTTAATAAGAAACTTCTTTTTTGAATATGAAAAACTTCTTTATATGGATACAGGAAATCTAGATTATGAGGAATTAAATAGGCGTCCCGTCAAATTCTTTATAAGCAAGTTTTACTGTAGTGTTGATTTCCAATATCTGATGTGTGTAAAACACTTTTGAAAATACAGTTCAGATATCTATAACTCTGGACATGCAGTCTGTTATTATCATTTCTCTGTGTAGATGTGATGGGATCTAAAAGTCTGTGACAGGAGTGGATCATGCAGGAGTGTGAGTGTTTTATATGGAGCTGCCAGAAACAGTTAGTTAGGTCGGCAATCCATTCTCAAAACGTCTGCTCATCATCGCATTCATCAGTCCAATGACCAAACACTGCAAAATAAAGGTCACATACACCTCATCTAGCGTTACATTGCCACCAACTCATTTACACACACACTTCCATGTAGGGTATAGCTAAAATAATAAGTGTACCAATGCCAAAATGCCTTTTATTTTGGTCATGTATTCATTTGTCAGTAAAATTAGGCAATTTTTGAGGATTTTGATTCTAAAAATTCTTTACATAATAGGAAAGTAGGTTTAACGACTCAATAAATGATTGAAATTTAGAAGTTCTGTTGGTGGATTCAGGATATTTACAACAGGGTGGCTTTAGTCCTGGTTTATAAAGCCTGAAAGCCATTTTATATTATCCAATCAACCAGTATTCACAAATGTGTGTGTAAATTATCAGTAAAAATATATGCAAAATTAAATAAGGTAATAATTCTATATCAAATAATATAATATAAGTCTATGTCAAATACAGCAAGTCAATAATCCATACAGTCCTCTCCCCATATCATGCCATGCTTTAATTAAAAAAAAACCCAAACACTATAAAATATCAAGCATGATAAATGTTGATGAAAGTGATGACTTGAACGATGAAATATTTACTGACCTTCACAAATATCACAGTACGGACGGGAAGCTTTTCTGTCGCCATGGTACTGGGTGGGGGAGGGGGTATCCTCCTCGTAGTCCATGGCTTGCAAAGGACAGTCATCAGTATCATGCTGATCAAATATGTCACATATATCACAGAACAAACGAGGCGGGGCACGTGTTTTAGGGGCTCTGAAAAGTAGTGATCCCAATCAATGGAGCAAATAAAAAAAAAAGAAGAAAATTTCAACAAACACAGAAATAAAAGTTCGAAAAAAGGATTACCAAATAAGGCGTGATGCCTCTTTCATTTAGCAGTTGAACCAATGCTTTGCTGAGGGCATACTTAACTACTAAATGTCCGCCCTTTAAATAGTGCCCTACTACCTATAGTGTGGGAAATAGACTTACTCTGATTCCATGGAACTATCACCATCCCCATTCGTAACAACTCCAGACTCCATAATCTCTAGTCTTGTCTTCAGCTCTGAGTTCTTCGTTTGTAGATCCACAATGACTGAATTGAGAAATTCCACTTGACTCTGGGCTGAATCTCTTTCCTCAGTTATTTTAGAAATTGCTGGGTTTCCTATGGAAAAGATTCAGAAAACTTACAAACTTTTGTTTTAGATTTGAAAATATTACTCCATTGAAAACTTTCATTCCATTCTTCAGCAATGTACATGAATTAAGGACAGGGGACACAAATTACAAATACGTCCAAAATCTTTGTCAGTGAAGGGAGATATAGGTATGGAAGAGTCACTCCTTTCCATACCTCAAAATCATTTTATTCTAACCCTCCCACTGCATTTGATATTACGCACCTGTGGTATCATTACTGGCCATGTTGGAAGCGTTAGTCTTAGCCTCCTTCAATAAATTTTCTAGCTTGCTGATCTTCTCCAAGAACTCGGACTTTTCTGCTTCCATTTTTTGCACTTGGGACCTGTGTACTTCTAAGGAAGAGTTCTCATTTTGCAGGTTGGAAATCTGTTTGTTTTTTTAAAAAGTACAATATACAAGTATTTTCTTTAATACATCCATTTTATATTATTGCCAAGTTGGGACAGATGGTGGACTTCATCAAAAGAATAAAAACCATCAATATTCCCAGTTCAACTTTTAAATTTCACAACAATATACAGTTTACCAAGAGGCTTCACCAATTTTTTTTCTCATTCAAGTTGGAAAGGCTAATGAAAAATTACAGTCTCACTCTGGACCCAGTAGCATGAAGGTTATTAATTTCTTCCCATTAACGCATACATTTATATAGCATTAACTAGATGTTGACTGTCAGTTAAACTTAACTACTTAAGGCCTAACTTTCGTGCAACTGGGTCCTGATGTACTAAACAATCCACTTACAAGTTCAGACATGTCTCAGAAATCATATCAAATATGCACATAAAGCTTTCACTGCTATTTATTGTGTAGTCACTTTGTAGACATAAAGCTCTCCCTGCTATTTATTGCAGATATACCTGCTTCTTCTGTTTCTCCAGGTCGTCCGTTTTCTGCTGAAGGAGTTGTGACGTATTGTCTAACTGACTCTGTAAGGACGTGTTGGTATTCTGTAATTCATCCAGCTCTTGACTGTGTCTGCAACCAAATCAAACCTTGTTTATATGGACATTGCAAGTATAACATATATACAATGGGTATCATTTTGTAACGGCAAGAAATTAGTCAAAATTTGACGACACATTTGGGTAACTTGTTCTTGTGATAGTTTTGTTATAAGCCTTGAATTAATTCTGATATATTAATTTTTCATCCAAGGTTTTTTTTTTTTTACCAAAAAAAAAAAAAGCTCATGGGCCACATTGCTCACCCGAGTCACCATGGCTCCAATTTTAAAAGAATTTTTTTTGGTGGTCTTTATTCCTGAGAAAAATTTTGAATCCATATTGTTGCATTGTGTTCCCATATTATGATCACAACATAATCGAACTTGAATTCACAAAGCATGTGGAAATGCCTCAATACCAATACCTTACTGTTCTGGAGGTCAAAGGACAAGGTCAAAGATCATAATAAGAAATAAAAGGTCTTGCCAAAAAAAATCTTTACTGGTATACAATTTAACAAAATATGAAAGTTCTACCTTAAATAGTTCAATAAATGAATAGGTTTGATATGACAGCCTCTTTAAAAGAATTGCTTTCATTAATTTCTTGTATATTCTCTCATGTGGCCCCGCCCTACCCCTGGGGCCCCTGATGTGAACAAACTTGAATTTGAACTACCTGTAGATACTTTCATATCATGCCCCTGCTGATGTTCAGATGAAGATTCTTAGAGATGTTTTGGTATAAATTACTAAGCAAAATCTTGATCCACTACTGTGACCCAACCTAATCCCAGGTGCCATGACTTGAATAAATTTGAATCTGCACTACCCGATGTTGCTTTCATAAAAATATCACTAACCACAGCCCTGTTGTTACTGAGATTTTTACAGAAAACTTTGATCCCCTATTGTGGTCCAAACCTACTTATTGGGGCCACAATTTGATCTAAATTGGATCTGATTTTTACAGAAACCTTTGATCCCCTATTGTGGTCCCACCCTACTTATGGGGGCCACAATTTGATCTTAATTGGATCTGTGCCATCGGATTGATGCTTGCATTCATGGTTCTGTGGCTCTTGTAATAAGTAAAATGTCCAGAGCTTACAGACACACAGACAGACAGATGGTCACCAGACAACAGGCGATCAGAAAAGCTCACGAGAGCTTTCAGCTCAGATAAGTTAAAATGTCATGATCTTTAGTGGTTGTTATGTATAGGAAGAAAATGAATGAAAATGGTAGGAATCAAATGCAGGGTCCTTGATTTTTCATAGAATACATTCACTGAGCTTCACCTTATTTGTTTACAATAAACTTGTATATAGCAAGCATGGATATATATGAAGAATTCTAGCATATAAAATAAATATATAAATTTTGTAGCTGGAGAGAACTTTCTATATAACTTGTATCAAAATTGGTTTACAAACAGGAATCTTATAAATTTACAGCTATAGTGAAGTTGAATAAGTGATGTAAATTTCAATGTTTACTGGTGAAAAAAAAATATCATACTGCCTGTAAAGTAGACAGTAAAAGTTTTAATTACTAAATTTGCCAAATCCTGCATTAAAAACAATTCAGCTTCTATTTTCTTAAATAAAAAGAGTTTCCTTTCTTTTATTTTTAATCTTATCTCACTTTAGTTTAAAGGTTCACTTGTATATCATCAGATATTTGTTAGTTTATTCAATTGAAAGATTTACTGCGAATTCATCACATGTACTGCCAGGAACAGTACATGCATGTAACGTTTAAAATACTCGTACAACATGAACAATCTGTAATAGGAAAGAAATAGACAGAAACTTGACAACATATGTAACTGAGAATATCAAAAGCCACTTTTCCTTGAACTAAAAACTAATAAAATACAATACATGTCAAAACAAACTCAGAAAATCTATATTTTACATATAAATATGTATACTGTCTTTCCGACTGTTGATAGCAAGATGCCAGCAGCAGATTTCACATTGTGTAATGCAAATTAATCTTGTTAATATGATTATTTTATTATGAATATTTTATTCATCAATACCATATAATGAATACATAAGTCTCTGATAATTTAAGGAATCCACGGTTTTAGTATGCAGCATGTTTAGGGTACTTTTAAATCTCTTGGTTTTTTTGTCACAGTTTAAATATTAGGGATGGGTATCGCCAAAAATTTTGTATCGCAATATATCACAATATTTTTTCTTAATATCGTGATAATATCGCGATATTTAGAACATTGCATTTTTCATTATGTCCATTATTTCAGTACTCCTTATGTGTATTAACACTAAAACGTCAGATTTGGTTTACTTAAACATTTAATTTGTATTAGAAAACTGTAAGGAAAAAAAAATAATGAAAAATATCAGATCAGATAAAATAGAATCAGAAATGACTCACAACCTATTGTCAGGAAAAATAAAGATATGACTATGGCAAATATGTTGAGCATTAAACAATAGACATTTGCAAAACTTTTAACAAATCAGATTTTCGTATAAACATGATTTTTTCTGGAATTTACGTATGTCTAAAAATACCAATTTTTCGTCCGCCATATCGCGATACGTATTGTGGGACGAATTATCACGACATAATTACCGATATATCGATAAAACCTCACATCCTTAGTAAATATATAATTAAGTCCATTTAAAAAAGGTACTGTACTTGGAGACATACATGATAGAGATACGCAACTCTTTCAGCAGCGCGCTTGTGAAGATACCACTTCTAAATTCTTAATCACGTAACTCCTTCAGCAGCACGCTTGTGGAGATACCACTTTTTAATTCTTAATTTCTATTCACTGGTTTGCAAAATTATTCAACTAAGTTCACTTCATCTCTATTATAAATTGAAATTAATCTTGACAGATTTTGATATGATTTGATGATTAAGAGTGACCCACAATAAATCTACACAGCAAGTATATATACAGAAAACCCCAACAGACAGATAAAAAGGATGGATAGACATTGCTGTACCATAAAACAGATTACAGATTAACGTAGTGAAAAAATAAGCAAATCATAAATGTTTAATTTGGTTGAGCTTGGGTCAAGTATCTGCTTTTCAAACTCGACATTCATTTTACTTTGAGGCGAGGAATCCTATGAAAATCTATCACATTGGCTTTGAATGTTTTCAGTGATGATTTAAATCTACTGCAGTACCACAGGCCACAAGAGAATACAAAGCTTCAGGAGGTTGCTATCTCTGTTATGTACATCTCTGTTGTACTGAATGAGTAGTAAAAGAGAAACAGCTATATACCTGTACCAAACATTCTTCAGTTTTACATACAATGGATTTTTATCCCTTACTTCAAATAGAGAAAGTATATATTTTTTTGTTGATATTTATGAACATCCCTGCTCAAAATGTATAAAAGTGTTTTAAAGCTGAACAATGTTAAATGTCAATTTGGAAATACATCAGCAACATTTGGTCCAAAATGAATTTAATGTAGTCTATAATACATACAAGGGATCATAAAGAACTACACTGGCATGCAAATTAATCAAGGCATAACGAGTCGTATAAAATCGTGCTAAAACATAGGATCTCCAAATAAATGCATTACAAAATTTAAGTTGTTTTCATAGACATAAACCCTTACCATGTAAAAGATTGGCATTGAAGGTACACCCACGAGAAATGAAAGATAAATAACATTTATTTATAAAGAATAATCATTGCTGTCTATTATGTTTTGCATATTAGATGTATATAATGTATAACTTCAATATGTGTATTGTACAAAAATGAAAACTTTAATTGAATACAAAGGATCTCTGCTTCCCGAAAAATGTTAGAATTACTTTGCCCAGCAGCATAGAAAATATTTGATTGAGCAGACAATCAAAGGGAGACAACACTGTACCTGATTTGCATGTCCTCTACTTCTCTGTTCAGAGTTTGATTCTGGTCTTCAAGCTGCAAAATATTTCTTAAATTCAGAAAGGGAGCTCACTCCATAAAGACATCCTATGACACTACATCACATGATGGCGATTCAAGTGTTTGGTGAAATTACTTGTAACAATCAATTGGTCTATTTATCTAGGTAGCATAGTGGATAAGATACCATGTTACTGAGCCACAGATCTCGAGTTTAAATCTGCCAGTGTCTTTTGTTTATATTTATTGAATTTTTTTTTTTCACAAATATTGTCTTTTTCTCCAAAATTGCATAATTTTTGTCTTTTGCTGACTTCCATCATAATGCTTGGCTAGTGTGTAAAATATTGGTCATCAAAGCTCATTAATTAGAGAGCAATTGTTGGTTTAAAAAGCCAAGAAAGGTCAAACTTGGATCCTCACTAGAAAGTCTGCTCATACAGTGTCATCCCCCAACAGACATGAATATCAATGGAGTAGCATCAAAATGAACCCACCCTAGTTCTTTCTTCAGCCACCAGGTTGGCAAAGGTCAGCTGTGCCTTCATGGAGTCTCTCTCCGCCTCCAACTCTAAGTACGATTTCTGTAGATCTGACATGGCCTTCTGACTCTCCTCCCTAGATCAATTATACAATGGGTTTTGAAGGTTTTTTCTTATACATAACTAATTCTTTGTGATAATTAACATTCCTAATAAAATGTCAATATTCACATTCATATATCATAACACACTTAAGGGTTAGCATAAAATAAACAATTCCTACTGCATAAAAATACACATTATGCTGTAACCACATTATGTTTTATTGTGGATTTATTTAAGCTATTTTGGCGGAAGAAAACTTACGCTAAACCAAGTTCACCACTAACAGGGGCATGCATTATAACTGACAAAAGGGGAGTGAACATCTAATATATTAAGTCTGCATCAAGCGTTTGTAAACCAAACTTCCGCAAAATATCATACGTGTTAAATATAATATGTGTTGTCGGTGTCTGAGCTATTTTCTGGCCGTACTTACAGTTGCTGAGAGATAGCAGAGGACGCTGATTCTTCCTGTGAAACCTGAGCCAGCGTTTCCTGCTGCACACTTATCTCTCCCTTCAATCTGTCATTCTAAAATGTAACAATTCCAAAAAGGCAATCATCATACATTCATNCTGTCATTCTAAAATGTAACAATTCCAAAAAAGCAATCATTTTTTTTCTTTTCATACATTCAAGCAAAATACTGATTACTGATTGATTAAAAAACACAAAAAAAAACCCATCTTATTTGTACTGTACAGTACTTCAATATAAAAAATTCAGACAAATGATTTCGTTTTCAAATCCCAGGCAGCATGCTGACCACTTTCCAGTACTTTCAGTACTTTGATTATTCATTTTCACCATTTTGATTGATGCGGAATGATGATTTGGCTACTTTAATACTCCCATGATATAAGAAATCTACAGTACTGTGTTTCTATGACTTAGTTACCTCTTTCTGAAGTTCCTCAATGTGCATGTCCTTCTGCTGTAAGGAGGCCTTGGTTGTAATGGCATCATCCTGCAGACGGTCCCTTTCTTGCGTGACTTTGGCCTTCTCTTCTGATACTGTGTCCAGTTCTTTCTGAACCTGCCCAAAATAATCTCAATATTCAGCAATATTGAATATCCTTTCATGCATTGTATAACTAGGGATATCACACATTGATATTTTTTCATCTATGTATTATTACCAGCAGATGTTTCTACCGGTATGTCCCAAGGTTCCTTCACTATAAATTCTCTGAGTATATCTAGTTTACCTGGTTTTCAACTTTCATCCCTACACATTCTCTGAGTGTATTTACTTTACCAGATTTTTACCTTTCTGTCCTATAATTTCTCTGTGTATATCTAGTTTACTTGATTTTTACCTTTCTGCCCTATACATTGTCGTCTAGTTTACCTGGTTTTTTAACTTCCTGCCCTATACATTGTCTAGTTTATCTGGTTTTTAACTTCCTGCCCTATACATTGTCTAGTTTACCTGGTTTTTAACTTCCTGCCCTATACATTGTCTAGTTTACCTGGTTTTTAGCCTTCTGTGCTTTCTCCACGTCCCCCCTAGGTCCTGCAGCCTCTCCTCCAGTGTATTAAGCTGGCTGTGAATGTCTCCCTCTCTGACTGTGCCTTTGCGACCTCCACCCTCGCCTGTATCAGCTCCGTATTGGCTGTGCCCGCTCCGATTCCAAGCGCTTCACCTGTTTCTCTGTTTTCTCTTTTTCAAACTACAATTCAAATGAACAAAAAATTCTGTACATATTCACACATGTATTTTCATAACCACAAGGGAACATGAATGATGAAAAAATGAGAAATGAATGGATATTTTTGTATTGAATCTCTTGAAAATTGTTTATAAACACATTTGCATCAGTTAGGATTAGAAGCAATTTACTCCAATCTTAATTAAGCATCATCCCTAATGATTTGTACAGTTTCTCATTCCACAATTGGTCAATATTGGCTTTTATTACATACTTAGTATTAAATACAGGTTTTTTGCATGTGCGATACAGATGACATCACAATAGCCGTATCAGCCCTAGGGCTGATAACCGTATCAGCCCTGCAAATCCATATCAGCCCTCCGCGTGCGGAACACCTCGTTCCGGAACCCCTTTGCTTTTTACCGCTTCATCATTTATGTAGTATACACATGACATTAATCACTATCAGTTTATTGTTAAAATTGATTAAAATTTATTGTTTTAATATGACTTGTTTGTATGTTAATACTAAGTATGTAATAAAACATAATAAAACATACCTATTTCCATATCACACCCTGTATCAGCCCGAGACACCAATATCAGCCCGAGTGTTACAGTGATATTTGAAGGTTACAATTTGAATTAATTTTGTGTTGGGGTATATTTAATTAAATATTATTCATAAGTGCAGTATCATATAATTTAAAGGTGTATCACTTTATGCTTTGTTTAATTTTTTTCTCTTTCCAAATTGACCAGTGTGTATACACTTGCTTCTATTGTGTGAGGGGAAATATACAAGTAACCAGTGAATTATCTTTCAGTGGAATGAAATTTACAAGATGGATGTAATTCTAAAGAGGGCTGTACAAGGTGGGGCATATATACCCTCGCATTTGAATGTCTACAAGCTTTTTATACGAAGTCCCATAAGTATCTTGTACTTGAACTCCAAAATCAATAGGATTCTTACTGCTACATGTGAGCTATAAAATCAATTGAGTAAAAAAATATGCTTTGTAGAGTGTCTAAATTCTTTTTCTATGAACCATTGCAACCTTGATCTTTTGACCCAAAATCAAAATCTTCATCTCTTGATGTGAGTACTAAAGACCCTTAAAAATTGAAAAGAAATAAATCCTTCTACCAAGCTACATAAAATCTTTTTGAGGCCTATTTCTATACCTTACAAAGAAAAAAAAAAAAAAAAAAAAAAAAAAAGGAACACTGAACCACATAGTGATAACACCAAAGGCTACTTACAAAAATCAAAGGAACATGTCAGTCTGAGACTATTTAACAAAATTCAGACCCAAAAATAAAATTCGGATCATTTGGAAATCATACTGACTTAAAGAATTGGTGCACAAAGACTTTTCAAATTGTGATATTTAAAACTCAATCACATGCAGAATATCTATCTATCAAATAAAAAAAAAGAATCACAAAGCGGTGTTTTACAGTAAGAGATGTGTATTCTTCCAGAAAACGTCACTGGGATTTATCCTCTCTTCCC
>CAJDSM010060878.1:0-12946 GCA_903981925.1 Ostrea lurida | reverse complement strand
AGAGATTCTTGCATTCCGAATCATGCTGAGACAGTTAAAAACATATTGCAGTGGTGATAATAAAATGTTGCTACATGAAATATGAGGTAGTTAACGACGAAATAGCTGAAATCTTCAGCCGTCTCCATATTAAAATGAAATAGTTGCTCGAGGGGACGGTAAAACAATGAAGACTTAATTATAAAAAGTCAATGAAAAATCACGCTGTGATACTTGCTGAATATATCCCGCGTCGCGACGCAGGGCAGCTGCAGGGTTACCGTTTGTTCCTAAAGTTATGAGCTTGTATGTAGCCGTTTTAATATATGATGTTCCAAAAAATATTTAAGTACGAAGAAAGGCAGATTTAGTAAAGACTTGTGATGTCTTTTATTTTATCGAATATGTTGTGACTTATTTCGTATCCCAAAATTGTGTATCCATATTAAAAAATACAAAATTGAAAGTTTGGGGAATTCTAACAACCACTCTAAAAACACAACCAGAGAATAGACACCAGGGAATAGCCCAGGAGGCAGTAGAAGCATTCTCTTCCTAGGCAACCGCGGAATCAGAGATGTGCGCTTTTTTGGGCACGAGACGAGGTAGTAAGCATATGATCACGGGCCTGCCCAAACAAACTAGGACCGGGAACCCTCCAGGTGCCTTCCCAGGAAATGAGAGGTAAAGTGATAAGACCACTGAACAAGCCCATCCCTCGTGAACGTCCATGAAAAAGGAGGCGAATAATAAACTGACATTTAAAAAGTGAAATTTGTAAAAACCAAGCGGAATGTTCGTTCCCTCGAACCTCCCATATCCAAACCAGTCCTTAATAAAAACTGACAGATCAGGTCCGCCAATCAGTATAAAGGGCATGGGGAGTTTAGCAAGATTTCAGAAAGGCCTGGACTACCTAGCTAATAACAAAATAAAAAAAAACCCTGCATAATGTTTAAAGAAATAAAATAATCAAGTAAAGATTTAGCAGGTACTAAGATGTCTGTCCCTTAATGGAAACACCACCACAGAATCAAAGTCAAGTGCCTAAATCAGTAAGACGTGATGTTATGACGAGTAGGAAGCTTCCATATTCTCTTGGGCTAATACTTACTCATTCTTTATGCATATACCGCTATCGAACTGATATGATTATATGGACATCTTCACTTGGTGTCGACTGCGTGAAGTTTTAGGCCGTAAATATTTTGACGGGAGTTATTTACAAATAAGTCATTTCCTCTGCAGGACACGATGCACTGTGGATAGATTGGAGAACGATCAGTAGAGAACATCAGGTGCCCAAAGATCACCGAGGAGAGTGAAAGTGAAGCATTTTTAGTGGAAAGATTCAGCTCCTTGCTACATCATAAAATATAGAAAAAAACATGACCTCGCCGTGCTAATTCATCACATAACCATCCATTCAATTGTATTGGAGTTCGGGACGTGTAAATAGATGGATATACCACAATCAGTTGGTCGCAACCCTAATGCTAGAATAACGCCATAATACAGATAAGTATGAATATTTCTACTTAAAGCCTTGACTATACCGAATATAGTCTTCGAAATTCACGTCTGCTAGTAAAGTGTAAGAGAGGTCACATCAGTCCAGATCACAAGTCGGAGATGTGAGGAGCCGTCGAGTATGATGCAGCATTGTGACAGAATTTCCGCGCAAAGCGTTTGTAGGCTCTGTCACCTCCACAGGGACAATGTATCCAACCACCTCGGATATTAAGCTTCGGACTAAGACTAAGTACACACGGAGGGAAAAGCGAGAAAAAGACGCCATCCTCCCAGCTGGCTACTCGTATGCCCGGCAACCCCCATGAAATCAGGTGGGCCGCAGAGTGCGCACTCAAGGAAGTATACGTGAATTCCAGCCAGTCCTGGTAAATATCAAGGTTTCATACCATTAGAAGACATAAGGCATTCCTATCGGAGCAGTAGACATTACCAAAATCAATCAGTGAACATAATCCTAGTGCTTACTGGTGTCCCGTTGACTCTGTTTAAGCTCTCATCCTTTGCCTATGTATGTATCTAAGATAAATTTATACTAGATTACCAAGTATATCATTAAATCCAGACTAATACGCATCAGTTCAAAATCATTTTTTTGTTGCAGTTTCGTTTTTTTAACTATAATGGCGTTATGATTGACTTTTGTGCCTTCTTTGTGATTTCTAAAACTCTGGCATAAGTCTGTACTGGAACATCAAATCTAACCAATTTCTTTTTTTTTTTGAACTCAAGTGGATATCGTGCACTAATGTTAAAGGAGACCCACTAGTTATAGCGAACAGAGCTAGTTTTCACCCAGGCTACATAAAAAATAATTTATAGTAAAAACATCCCAAAGTCCATAACTACTTCATACAAACAATATTTAAAAAACTGGTAATTCTGAAAATTACTTTTAGACCGTCTGTTCTTTCTTTCTCATCCTTACATCGCGCTTAATAAATACCTGTGTAGAATTACTTGGATTCATAGTTACATTAGATTATAGAATTGGAGCTTTGCCATGAGGGAAAAAGTAGCCTAGTGAATACTGTTGCAGTAATATCTAATATAGCATCCTGTCACAACAGGAGTGCTACTAGATGTAGTGAAATTATTTCAAGTGGGGGAGCATAACACCTACATTCAATATCTTCATACAAAACGATATTCTGAGCTGGAATAAATTCAACACACGACCACTAAGACTTGATCTTTTAAGATTCCTTTATTCTTTTATGATATTCGATTCTCTATTTGATAAGGTTTTTTTGACCTATTATTGGTTTTATAGCACTCTTCGACTCTTAGCTTTCACTTCGCATAGTGATCACGATTCTACAAGAAAACGCCTACAGAATAAAATGTACCATGGGAATGATATGCATTGTCATCGACAAAGGTTTAATACTCATATTAAAGAGATCAAAACATTAAAACCCTATGACCATATATTAGATTTTCTAAAGGGTATAGACCCAACTACAGCATTAATCTTATAATCTTAGTTATAAACACGTACAACGTCACAAGGTATGGCGATTATATAAAACTGTTATAATGATAAGAAACTGTTGTTGATTACATTTCAATTTTATTGTATACAGTTCAGTTATGGGTATATGACTATCGGGGCAAATCACATAGGTAAATTAGCCAGATCGGAGCTCCGGAAAACCGCAGGTCACCCCGAGTTCGATTCCGGCAGTGGACTTTATTGTTCTAAATTTTAACGCCTGTCTGCCTGTCTGAGGATAATTTTGATCATGAATTTTTGTATTCTATATATTTTCATATTTTCTTACCCTGTCAGGCACTTTCAAAACATTGTTATCATCATGATGCACTTATTCTAATATCATACTATACTTCATATTATTATTTTATGTTATGGTCGGTGCTGGTTAGTGAATTGATGTTGAGAACTTTTTCCCTAGATGACTAAGCTGTGGCTTTTACCGACCGTTAAATCGATATTGTCAATGTTAGGTTTCCTTTTTAACCAAAGTAGAGGGGTACATCAAATAACTCTCATATAGGCTCAAATTTATAAGTCGCATAGGGTCCAACACTGCAGTATCAAAATGTATTGATATCCCGAAAATAAAATTCAGTTTTTTTAGATGATCAGAACATACGTGAGTACAGTTTACATACAGGCTATAAGGACAGTTGAACTTACCTTGCATCTCTCATGTTCCAAACCCATTGACTTTACACAAGTGTTTGTGTCGTCTCTAAGATATCATTGAGTTTTTTCTGTATTTATATTGCTCAAAATATGTTACCATGCTGTAATGCTGTGGTTTAGGGGACTATACATGCAAAAATCTGATGAGTCTGCGATGTTGCAGGGTTTTAGTTTTGCCTTAACAGTGTGTGTGTATGTGCCATTGCAAATCTGTCTAAATTGGAAATTTAGTAGAGTCTGTCTGATTTAGGTATTTTTGAGTCTTTAGAAGGATTTCTTCATTTTGTTTTTTACTTGAAATGCAATTTATAGAGTCTTATATGTACCACCCATTTTTATATTTCTAGAACTGTCAATAGTTTAGTGCTTACTGTAAGTTACGTTTTGTCGTTGTTTTTGGGTGGGTCCAGTTAGACGGAAGGTCTTGGGGGTGTAAAATAAGTGAACTATAAGTGTGCTTCTTAAAATCAACATCAGACACTTTTGCTTCGGTGTGATGTTGGGTGTGCAACTTTTGAAGATCGACAAATGCATCGACAATCTTTGCTGATGCATTGCGTGTGGAGCCTAAATTCAACATCATTTATGAGGTAAAGTCACGCCTGTATTATCATTCCTTTGAATGACGTATCGTGTCTTATGATTAGAGAGGCGCCTCCTGCCCTTTAATGACGTCGCTTATGGCCCCGCGGCACCTTTCCCAAAATCCTCCAGAGAATATAGGGCCCCCCTTCCTCTTTCAGTTCTCAAAACTTACGTTACAGCAGAGACTTTTAATTTTTCTTGCAATTGGTACTAATAATCTCCATGCCAATGAATTTTCAATTTCTATAATTATCATTTTGGTATCTCAAATCCACCGATTGTTTTGGCATCATCTGGGATGCTAGTTTAAAAGATGTATGTTTTCAGATATAGATTCTTTACTGGTTTTACATAATTTTTATAACACAATACAACGTTCACAACTAGCAGAACCTTTAATAACGCCTTCCCTTTTTTCTCACAATCTTTCTAAAGCGTCCTCTCGGAAGGGCGCTCCATAGGCGAATACGGTATTCGTAAAACAACATGCATTGGTCACAGTAGACAACTATATTGTTGACGACAGGAACACTGGGAATGTGTGGACGACATTTAGCCTGAAACTGTAGTGTGATACGATCTAGCTAGGATATCTTTCTATAAAAGCCAACCTGGCTTTGCCATGAAATAGAATATTTTACATGTTTCAGGATGTTTGGAATGTCTGTAGCACTATTAATTGATCAATCAATAGGTCACTCCAATGTGTTGGCTTCAACTCTTAAGTTTAATAGGCTATATCATTTTTGAAAACTGACAGGGGAGGGGGTGACTTTACAATATCAAATCCTTATGACCAGAGCCTCTCATCTGGTTCTCCAAGAATTTTGGAACCTAGTGACCTTCACCTGGACTTTGACCTACTTTCTGAATTAATCCTTGAGGGGCAATAGCTTTTGAGCCAGTGTCACTAAGGTTAGTGGAGCCATGTTGTCTAGAGCTTTGTCGTCTTCTAACAACTTTCATTATGTTCATGAGTGTTAAATGCAGATGACACTCTGAAAAGAAGATAACATGTTTTTGTTATAGCTGCTCTGGACATGTAGGTTTGGCTATCAACAAAAGTGTACAACAAATGGACAATCAAGTTCATTTACACCACTGTGACAAATTCAACCGATAACTACAAACGTAGTCGTGATCTATATTATAAGGCATATACTTTGAGTTGACTTACATATATATGTAAATGACAGCATATATGTTGTACATACAGTTCATGTATAGTTTGTATGATATACATGCTTTAGCCTGGTCATAATATAGTTGTATTTGTAAATATCTGTCTTGTATAGTTATAGTACATTTGATTTTACATGCATGGTATGATTATTTTACCTCGATCAGCTAGCTTGGCCACAGACCATACAAGAATAGACTAAATTTCAAATCCATGCAGCTAACTTTTGAAATGATTTAAATTTTCAGTACATTTTATAATGTTTGCCTTTGATTTCTTGAAGTGTTTTTAAAAATCTGTGCTAATAATCATAGATAATCAAAATTTGATTTGAGTCTATTCTCAGTATATGATCTATAATTGGGGCCTGATCTGTGAAATTGTGAAACATGCATGATATTACTTTGTGAAAACATCATATTACTTAATTTAGTAACCGCTGAGCGTAGACCGTTTTTACATGCGTTTCTTCAAATTCCAGCCCAGTGACATTGTCTCAATCATTAAAGAGAAAGTAGGCCTGTCTGTAAGTGTTCTGTGTTATGTAAGGGGCCTCTCGTAGTAAACAGAAAAAAGCGATTTAAAGAGGCTCTATCTAAACACTCGATTGAACAGATTCTATGGCCTTGATAATCAAGATGAACTGTGCGTTTTTTTATTCTGCTGTTGACAGTGATGAAGGTTAAGTGCTGGTGATATTAAACACAGCTGTTACTGATTTATTCTAATTTTGTCGTTTAGAATGTCGACCCTTCAATAGTTTGGTGCACTCTGTAGAGCCCCTTTAAAAGATGTACAAATATTGTAGCTGCACATCACTAATCCAACATTTAATTAAGCTTGTCGGTGTTTTAAACTGTTACCTTGGTTACGTAGATATTTGTATGTGGGGAAGATGCTTGCTCTATATATTTATATTCAGTTCATTAACAATTTGCATAAACACAAAGTTAAAAAGCTTATACATGTGTGTGTGTGTGATGTTATTGTTTTTGTTATATTGTCGGAGAATGCATGCATGCATAGTTTGGCGTATTTAATCTTCATACTTAAATATATACCAAGATAAAATTACTGCATGCAGTACAGTTGTTTGTTGGGAGTTGGAGGATGGGGAGGATGTGAATATGGGTAATTAAAATTGTGAAAAATTGCATTTTCACGATTGGCTTAGCATTATTAACGGAATAGCTAGTGGGTGAAAAAAAATGATGCAGTGTATTGAAATAAAGGAAAAAAGAAGCAAAATCAAAAAAAATATTTGGCATGAGATTTATTTTGAGAAAAACTTGCCCATAAAGACTTTTCATGTCATCTAAAAATACTGATCAGAGGACTTATCAAAATATATTCTACAGTAATTAAATGTATCAATGTCACAGAAGGAAAATACTAATAGCAACTGTGGAACTACACTTTTTACAGTAACAATTTGAAATAGTTATCAAAATCAATCTTCCTGTACATGATCATTCAAACATGTTCTTCCAAAATTATTCGGATCAATCATTTTGATACTGCAGTGTTGGACCTTGCGACTAAATTGACCATGGAGTTTGACCTACTTGTAAGGAAACCTAACCTTGACAATATCGATTAAGGTGGCCCACTACATCTGGGAAAAGTTTCTCAAAACAGCACGAAATGATTTAATTATGAAAGATATGATGATATATAATAATGATACATGTGAAAAGGGTAGAAAATATGAAATTTGAATACAAAAATCATGATTTTCAAAAATTCCTCGCAGTAAATGTGAACAAAAGTCCCTGCCGGATTCGAACTCGGGACCTGCGGTTTTCCAGTCCGATGCTTTATCTACTGAGCTATGGACGTATACAATAAAATTGAACGAAACAAGCTATTTCACAAACANGTGAGCTATGAACGTATACAATAAAATTGAATGAAACAAGCTATTTCACAAACAGTTTAAATCGCCATCTTGTGACGTTGTGTTATAAGGAATATAAGATTTAGTGTAGTGGGCTACCTTAATTAACGTAGGGTTTTCATATTATAGATACCTTGCAGTTCATTCCTGTATTATGATTATGGTTATGTTGTGACCTTTGGGGCTTGGCAGTTCATTCCTGTATTATGATTAGGGTTATGTTGTGACCTTTGGGGCTAGGCTGATGCACAAAATGGGGTCATAACCTTTCATGGGAATAAAGAATAAGATAAAGAGCAGGTTCAGGATGTGAATTGAGAAGTTAGTGATGTGGCCCATCAGCCTCCTGTTACAGTGTATATTAGATTTTACTGCAAGATATTCTATAGCACTTTCTATGGCACTCAAAAACTTGACAAAATTTTCACAGAATTTAATAAGGCAATGTAGGAATGAGGAAGAAGACAGTTAAGATTTTCAGATTTATCAGTTTTAAATTTGTTTTTCTGGAGTTATGGGACTTTGGGATGTTTTTACTATATTTTTTAGGTGAAAACAGTTTCTATGATGTTTATAACATTAGTGCACGATATCATTGAGTTCAGAAAAAAAAATTTGGGTAGATCGATGCATCAACTTTGCCAGTTTAAAATCAAAGCCAAATCAATCTACGACACTTATAGTTAAAAAGCAAACTGCGTACACAAAAAATAATTCACTGTATGTTTGTGTTTTATGATATACTTGGAAAAGTAAATTATCTTAATTATAAACTATAGACTTAAAAGTAAGTAAGAAGTATGTAATATGATTTCATCCTTACTTAGTCTATGTAACTTGATCCGAGGGGTTGAATCAGATTTCCTTGAGTGCACTCGGTGCAGATGTACTTAGTCTATGTAACTTGATCCGAGGGGTTGGATCACATTTCCTTGAGTGCACTCAGTGCGGATGTTCACATCCAACTCGACGCCTCACATCTCTCTTGTGATCTGATGATGTGACCCTCTTAACTCGACGTGATTCGACTATTCGGATCAAGTTATAGTAGAAATATGATATTTGTTATTCTCATAGGTTGCAAATGTATTATCATAACTCCCAGAAATAATGAGAAAATTATGAAGCTTCAAAATGTACTACACGTACTGGTTTCATCTCTCCCCATGCATCGTCAGGAATTAAACCACAATTTACGTAATCCAAGAATTAATTAGAAGCAGGAATTCAAACCTAACGCATTACTGATTTGTTCCAAAGGGACAGAACTAATCTAATCTTTACTGAATTTATTCTAAACATGCAGTTTATTTCCATTCCAGGCTTCTGACTTGAGCTGCTCAGTCTTTGAGAGAACATTCGTTTGTTTTTAGAATTCATTTTAAATGCCGTTTATTTCCTTTTCAGGCTTCCGAGCTGTCGGTCTTTGAGACGAACATCCGTTTGTTGCGGTCTGTTTGTCCCTGTACGCCCTCCAGGGAGATGCTGTGAGTGTTAAATTTTTTAATTGTTTTAAAAAAGAAAACCAATCCAGGATTATTGTAAATCTGACGCACATGCTCTGTTTACATACTGTTACTTATAAGTACTTATCTTACAATACTTAGCCGCCCAGTAGCGTACTTGTCGACTGTTCAGGATTTCGTGGAATTTGTGTCCAGTTTTAACCATTTTTTCCATGTTTCGAATTGGGTCCAATGGTTCTGCATCCGTTTTCTTTTCACCATTTTACATACGACACTTGATTTTCAACTCGTATAGATCAATGTAAAGAGCAGACAAGATACTCTTAGAATGGAACTACAGCATGTTTAGAAATGGCAGATTACATGGCAAATCTTCTGTCAAATGCTTAGTAAACATATTCAAACCTCAAATGGCGACATTTAGGGGAGGGAGGGATGTATCCCCTTGCCCTGACCCTATGCTGTTCTGCTTTGTCAATCAAAAATGTTGGCAAGTATGCATTAGCATGGCCCCCTAGACTTAATTGTATTTCCTTTGAATGGCTGACATGTGGTTGTATGGTTCCATGCTCCAAGCAGAGGTTTTAGTTATAGACCTCACAAGCTTGACCAATACTGTCCCATTGTCTTTGACCGATATCAATTGACATAGGTCCATAAAATCGTGTACTGACTGGAGTCATTGAGCTTAGACTTGTTAGTTTGTACTGTCATGTTATCTATTATATTACCCTTGTGAATTTTTGATGTGAATGAAATATGCTGTAGATCTTTTCTAGTAAATAAACGGATTTTTTTTGGCCTTGGTTTCACAGAAATGTATACAAGAAAGCTTATCGGTGGCTGAACAAACTGCTGCCAGCTTTTGTACACCCACAGGAATACACAGTCCATGGTCAATCACCAAAACGTAAGTACCTCTCAAAGTTCTTCTATCTGGTATGGTGGTAAATTAGATTTGTTTTTTGGAATGAGAATGCTTGCAACATGGCCTGGTTTGTGGATTAGACTTTTATGTTGAGGGAGAGCGCTGATATAACTTTGGCTGGTTGTTGATTAGATTTATTTGAGGGCGGGGGTGGGGGAGGGGGGGTGTGCGCCCGTAACTGGGCTCAAGTGTTTTGTAACTATAGAGTTAAACTTGAGTTCTATTTTTTAGGGTGTGTGCCATCATAACTGAGGCCTTCTTTGTAACTTGAGGTTTATTTTAGGTGGAAGTTCTCGTAACTGAGCTTTCTTTGTAACTTGAGGTTTAATTTTTTAGGGGAGTGCTCGTAACTGAGGCTTCTTTGTAACTTGAAAGTTTTAATTTTTAAGGGGAGTTCCCGCTAACTGAGGCTTCCTTGTGTAACTTAGGTTTATTTTAAGGTGGAGTTCCCGTATCTGAGGCTTTTCCCTTTGTAACTTAGGTGTTAACTTTTTAGGGGAAGTGCCTGTAACTGAGCTTTCTTTGTAACTTGAGGTTTTATTTTTAATGGGGAGTCCCGTAACTGAGGCTTTCTTGTACTTGATGTTTTTTTTAGGGGGAAGTGCCTAATGAGGCGCTTTTCTTTGTAATTGATTGTTATTTTAGGGGGGCCTAACTGGCGGCTTTCTTTGTAACCTGATGTTTCTTTTTAAGGGGGGTGCCCATAAGAAGGCTTTCCTTAGTAACTTGATGTTTATTTTTAGGGGGAGTCCCGTAACTGGGGCTGGCGTCCGGAGGTGTTATAATCCTGGCAGAGTTCGGTCTTTTCCATCTGGAAGTTTGGTCTACCTCTCCGAAATCAGCGGGAAAAGTGTCTACAAAGACATAGTGGTTTCTATAAACTAATAAAAAGAAGTACGATTCGATTTTGATGGTGTACAAAATTTTGTGGTTTTTTTACTCAGAGAAATCATGTTGGAAGAGGGTGAAAGGAATTGTGAATGTTACTCCATTGTTCTAAAGACAGGCACACAGATATCAAGTGATCAGGGAAAAAAATATGAGTCAAAATTGTCTGTTTGAGTTGCTCCATCACATTTATAGATTAAGTCATTTTTGAAAATCATTGATCATCCTCTGCCCAAAAATTTTTGTTCAAGAAACCAGAAATTCTTAGATTTTGAAAGCTTGGGTCCATTGTGCATTCAAAGAACCTTGAACGGGACTTTTTTTCCGACATTAAGTTTGATGAGGAATCGAACCAGGGACCTCTGACACAACATTCATTGCCTCACAGATTGACTTGCATGGGCTAACGTCTCTGGGTTTCACCATTATTTTTTATCATTGGTATCAATGTTTTCTCTACTGAACTGAATCATAAAAACTATTTACAACGTGTCAAGAGCTCGTGTTTTTATTTCTTCTGCTCTTCCGAGTCAAACCCGAGACCCCAGCATGACAGTCCAGCGCTCGCACAATGGAGCTTAATTTGGTAAGCCAGAAGCGGCTTTTTTGTTGTCTCAGCTCTATCACATTGTCCTCGCTCCAGAGAGATGGGGGGGGGGGGGGGTGAGGGGGGGGGGTGGCTCTCTGACTGTCTCCATCTCTGCATGTCGCAGTCCTCATTACTGACCAAGTTAATGACAGCGGTAAATCACTAAGAGGTTAGTTGAAACAACACTTTTAATGTGCCAAAGATATATTTTTGTTTTGTCCCCCTACCACCCCCCTTTTTTTTTTTTATCAAAAACTTGTATTATATATAATATTCACTGATTTCTGTTCTTGACAGTGGGATAGAGAATGTTATGATTCTTCTACGATTTATGTGTATTTTATTTGTTTCACTTTACCGCTCTTGTCTCGGCCCTAAGAGGTTGTTGCCGGTCACACACAAACCCCACGGAATCGTGTAAATCACAGTCTGAATGAAACGAGGAACTGTCCGTCCCCTGTCGAAGGATGTGTGGATAGCGGTCATTCTTACAGTCGGATATCAGGATGTGACCCTGGCTTTCTGTAGTGATACCGAGTGGATCAAATGATTCTCAGTATTAGAGGAAAATGGCCATGTATCTAAATCGGGAGTTTGCGCTGATGATCGACCACCCTACTGTTTAGCGTCATTGTCAGCCACACAGATTATCCAGGTTCCCTGTTCTCACTGAATTATTTTATAATAACCCTTGATGATAGAGAGGTTGACCCTGATCTCCGATCTGGATATTGTATCTCACGTCGGATGTACCTTTTATGAGGGGTGCAGCGTCCGTGCGCTGTCGGATCACAGAAGTTCGCCGGACCGATGTTGCAGCAGAGGTCCCATGGTTTTTCAATGTTCCACGTGTTGATTGCCTGTCGCTATAATGATTGATGCAGTATGTTTACAGTTCTCGCTACGTATCGGTGTAAACAAGATCACCGTTCTGTGGACCGCTAATGTCCTTTGGCGTGTTCCCGGACTTGGTTTGGCACTGATGTCAGTAGTTTACCTTGGAGGTTGAGTGAGATTCAGATGGCAGGTCACCGATGTTATCCAGAAATCTGTCATCAACTGAGACATAGCGAACGCTGCGTAGTTCTTGGTACAAGTGCTGTAGAGGTGATGCGATTCGCGGTTCATCGGAGAAATGCGGACTGGATGTAAGACATGGGCTTCTGGTGACTCATTCGCTTGACCGGTAGGAAAGATGCAGTCTCGTGTGAATTCATTGTGTACCATCTGTTCTTGTGAATGAAATGATTGAAAGAGAACCAACATTTCCTGGAGCTGATCTTTGTTTATTTCTGAGGAGAGAGCTGGGTGAGTTAACTTGGGAATTTAGGACGGTATTTTCGGAATTCCGGATTCTCTGGATTGATTAAAAGCTGTGAAGGAATCTTCGAGTCCAGCTTCCCATTGACTCCAGAACACATGTTTGAGCTTGTAATGTGTGTGTGATTTTCGTTGCCCTTGAGTTGTTTAGTGGGCCAAGTGTGTACTTCATCTCTACATTTGCTACTTCGTTGGTTACATAGTGGCGTTTTAATTTTGGTGCAAACTTCCCCTTGTTGGTCCCAGCAGCCTGTTAACCAGTTTATCAATATCGAAAGTTCTCCAAATTGCCTTGTCAGATTTGGACATCTGAGGCATCTCTCTCAATTTTTGGACAGATCCTTTCCAACAGTTTCGCTTTAGATCTCTCGTCACATCCTCTTTGTTTATTGTTGAGTTTTGCCGAGCGTGGAA